>BQNB010052103.1:0-40645 GCA_026074375.1 Tanacetum coccineum
TGTTGGAGAGTCTATAATGGTGATATGGAGGGTCTAGGGTGGTAGCTAGGTGATGTGGAGGTGGTTTGTGATGATGGTGTGGTCGCAGCTAGCTTAAGCTCCAAAGGAAGGATGTGGAGCTTTTAACACCAAGAAAAGGAGTTAGACATGCTTATAAGCTGCTATGGAAGCAAGTAGGTGAGTTACCATGGTGCTTGGTTGCAAGAGTAGCTTTCAAAATGGGTTAAATTGCAAAAATAGAGGTCTTGAGTTCCATAGGGATTGGTTAGGGTTTTATTGCTTCAAATTCGAGTACACTTGGTTAATAATGATGGATTAATGATCACATGACTTGTATTAATAGTTTACAACATGATTTGATTGGTGGTTCGGGTTTGAAATGAGTGAAAATGAGTAAACGGGTCGTGAATTGAAATTAGGGTTCGTTTAGGGTTTTCTAGGTTTAATTCTTGTATATTATTGTTAAAATGATGAAATGATGATGGAATGTGATTTTTAATGTTGTAGTTTATGTATTTACAACTTATTTGAGTAATGGTTTGGGTTTACAATGAATAAAAACCAAGAAATGGGTCTTGGTTTGGTATTTAGCTCGGGTTAGGGTTTTTAGGTTTTATTTCATGAAATCTTATGAAATGAGAATGATTATAGAATGTAAATGAAGTGCATGACTTGCTTGTAACTTGTACTTTATTAGTTTGTACAAGTTTCTTAGGAAAACGGAGGTAAAACGGTTATTCTAAATATCGTGCATTAATGACTTATACACTGTGCTTTAAAGGACTTGTACCTTATTTTTGGAGGGAAAGTATATTCAAATAAGATGTTATATTACTTGTACATATGCTTTAGTAGCTTGTGCATTCACTTTAGATATTAACTTGACATGGAATTAGGGTTTTAGAGGTATATGATAACAGTTTATAGCCTGTCTTGATATAACATTGCAAATGGTACATTATATGAGTAATGAAAAAAATATTTTTGGTAACCGTTTATTACAAGCTTCACGATAAGTCTTCAAGATTACGCACAAGTGAGCGGAAAAGCTTAGCGAGCCGCAATGACTACTTAGAAAGTAGCTATCACTTTTCCTTAAACTCACCTTATAGTTTGTAAACTTAAAGGTCCGTCGTACCTCGCAAGTAACTCACGATTTGTTTTGTTGTTTATTGGAATGGTTTAAGATGGATAGCTAGTATCCAAATTTGTTTATTTATTTATTTTTTATATTAATTCGATAGGAATCGAATTAATGAACTTTTTATATTTTTATACAAAAATAGCAAAATAAACTTCCAAAAAGGAAGGGTCTTCAAAACTCTACTTCAACGAATATTCTTCAAAAATCGTTCACGTCTTCCCCGGCAACGGCGCCAAAATTGGTTTCGTGGTGAGTATAGTATATATCTCTATAGTGCAAACTTTCACTAACCAAGATACCGTAAGTAATTAATCACTTAGGAAAGTAATTAATACACGGGTCGTAAATTCCTCGAAGAAGTCGTGAATTGAGATTTGGTGATAATTCGGATTCGAGTTAAGAATGGTTAAAAGATTTTTGGCTTTTGAATTATACTACAAATTTAATAGCACAATTAAACTATAGAAACGATTAAAGAAACTAAAATCAATTAACTAGCACGAAAAATTAACAAATGTGAATTAAAAACGTGAGCTAAAACGAGAATTTAAAATCTAAAGCACTTCTAATAACAAATTTAATGCCTAAAAATCACAAATTTAAAAAGAAAATTTTAGGAAAAAGAATTAGAATTTTTTAACTATTTTTGAATTTTTTATGAATTTTTAAAGAAAAATGAATTAACAAAAATAAACTTTTTCTAAAAATTAACACTAAAATTTTACTTTTATTTTTCAAAAATACTAGATTTAAAAAGAAAATTTTCACAAAAAGAATTAAAAATTTTCAACTATTTTTCTATTTTCTATGAATTATTTAAGAAAAAGAAATTAACTAAAATCTATTTTAATTCCTAGAAAATACAAATTAATCTGGAAAAATAAGGAAAAATGGTTTTTAACAACTACAAAGGTGCAGAAATTAAATGGAACAAAAAGCCCTAATTTTTATAAACTAATTGTGCCCTAATTTTATCAATTAAAAACTTTAACCTAATTTTATTAAACTAAAAATTTAAAATATAAAACTATTTTATTTTTCCTAGAAAGACAGGGTAGGAAATGTAACTAAAGAAAGAGAAGGGTAGGCGGTGTAACTACTGAAAATTTACACTACAGTTAAAACGATTAACCTTTAACTATTGACAAATTACAAAACAAACCCTACGCTATGGCTTATTTTTGGCTTATTAAAAATTGAGATTCAGCTAAAACTCAAAACTACAAAGTTATAGAACAGCTTATTCTAAACAACTTTAATAAAGGCACTTACTAATTTTATCAACAGAATAAGCTAAAAAACTAGCTTTTTTGAAACTGTTACAGAAACAAAGAGTTTAAGAGCTTTTCTAGATAATGGCTTATTTCAAGCTTATTTCTAGATGAAATTGAAAACTAAAAGAAGCTATATGTAGATTAAGATATGTACTAGAGATATCTAAACAGAAATTAGCTAAGTTTTAACAAAAATTTCAAGAAAATTGAACTTAAAAAGTGCAAGTTCAGCTTATAACTGTTTTTCAAGCTTTTTTAATAAGCTATCTATTTCAAAAATGAATCCTAGAAGCTAAATTTTTAGCAATAAGCTATCCTAAGGATATAAAACTAACCTAGATAAAAAGCTTTTTAAACTAATAGCTAGAAATCAGAAATCAAAGAGAATAAGCTAGGAATCCAGAATGCTGCTATGCTACTTTTTGTAAGGTAAAATAAGCTAGGCTAAGAGCTTAAAATTGAAATCTAAATGATGAATTTTAAAAAGCTCATGGAATACTACTAGGAAATTTAACTCTAAGTGTTGTCTTCTACTTTTAAGAATTAACAAGAGACTTTAAAATTGATCAGCAACAACAGTCTTAACTGTTGTTGCTGATGCAATTGGCAAAGAACAATAGAGTGCAGGCTAAACTTTGAAAGTTAGAATTTCTAAACCACTTCACTAAATGTATCTAAGTAAGCACAAATCAATTTTGAACTCTAAATTGCTTTGACAATCCTAATCACTAAATTTATTAGAGCTAAAAAACTGCCCTGGTGCAAGCTTAATCTTTTTTTTAAGCTCAAAACTCTTAAATTCTTCACACTAACTCTTAAAACCTGTTGTACACTTGTTAACTTGACTAAACTCAGCTAAATGAAATATTTAGACAGAATAGTTTTGACTTTAAAAGTCAAAGTAACCTAAATCCAAACACTCCTTAGAAAATTCTGTCTAACCTAACTTGTACTCAAAACCTATTTTCAAGCTAAAGCAGCTAAATCTTTATATCTACTCTCACTATAACTAAACTATCTAAACTATTTTAACTCTAAAATACCTATCTTATTAATAAGAAATAAGCACTTTCTCAGCTAGCTTTTCTTAAACTAATTTGACAGAATTGAAGAAATTAAAGCTAAATTGATTCTAGCTTCAATCAATTAAAACATTTGAAACTCTAAACTTATCTAAACAATAGTAAACATGATTAAACACAATCAAATACAATAAGCTAAAGGATTAAGCTAAATTTAAGCTAAAATCAAAGACTTGAATATAAACCTGAGAATGGGTCTCTGAACCTAGGTCACTCTATCTGAGTGAGTGACCTCTAATCAAAACCTAAAGTGGCACATTGCCTCTATACCTTGAGCTTTAAGCTCAATAAGCTTTTAAGATCTTATTACTCCAAATAGCTTCCAATTTGAACTAACTTGAATTCAAATGAATAGAAATGAACAATAAGAGACAAAAACAGTTTTTAAAAGGTTTTAAGTAAAATTAGAACAACTTTATAACAAGAGAAAATAGAATAAGCTAAATTGAGCTTATTACAAGTGTAACAGTAACAATGGAGGAATGAAGAAATTGAATGTACAATGGAAGTAACTGAATTGAAAGTAAATGTAAAGTAAATGAAAGTAAATGGTTCAAAATAATCTCTAAAAACAGGAGAAAATGGAACAACTAAAAAAATAACTATGCTATCTTATTTATAAGCTGAGAATGAGCTGAGGAAGAGGCTTTGACTTCTGAGTTGACCAATCTTGTTCATTAGATCTTTGCTAACCGTTTTTGGACTTATCACAGCCGTTGGATGCATTTGTGACGTGGCCTGGCCAATTACAAAGCTCCACGTGTACTATGTCAGCTCTTGGACCAATGGGAGATTGCCAGGTGGACTTTGTGATGTGGCATTTGTTTAATACGAGGATGGTGTTGAAATAGAAGGTGGAGCTGATGGAGGAGTGGTATAACTGTGGTGAGTGAGGTGCAGGGTAAAGGGTGGAAGAAGACTGCACAGTGTTTGGGTTCGTTCTGGCGGGAGAGAAGATAGACTGGGTTTGACCTGTCTTGACAATTATCTAGAGTTTCTACGAATAGTCTTGGTCACATATGGGCCCCTCCACTTGATAAGTAGTATTAATATCCCCCCCTTCTTTCCTTCTTTCTCCTCTTGAAATGCTTGAAAGTAGTGCAGAATCAGCCGTGTGTTTTTCTCTCTTCCATAAATGAGTGTAAAATTACAGTTGAAAGTTCAGTACAATATCCGCCCTTGTAGTCTTGCTTCTCTCTTCCGCATGTTTCCTCTTTATAAACAAGCTTTCCTACACAGTCTGGCAGAGCAATTAGTCCCTTATCGTAGGAAACACTTCACAAATAAGCCGTGTCATCTTAATACTTGTCAACATGGTCCTTTGACTTGGATTTGAGCTTCCATTGATTTCTTTTCTTGTATCGGGCTGATCCGGCTTTCTTATGTTGTAATGGCTTCCATTCTTCTCCTCACCAGTCTTGTCTTTCGCGTTTCTGTCGAGTTACTTGGCTCCTTTTTACCTCTTTTTGACATTTTCTATTACCCTTTCCTGCATAGGAGACACAAAACAGCACACATATTCTATTCTATTTGGACATGGTTTGTCCTTGGCTTTTATTGCAAATGCTCGGGTATTGCTATGTATAACCAATTTAGAACTTTTCAGTTTCGGGATCTTTCTTCATGTCAAGTACGTAACAAGTCTTTAGAAAAGTTTTTAATCTTCCAATGTAGAACTTCACACATCCTTTATCAATCCCAACAGGTACGGACTTAGGTCCAATTGGCTAAACCAAAAATATGGTCCAGTCTTCTATAATAGTCATATTTAAAGCTGAGATCTGATAAGCAGGGACAACTCAGATGAGACACTGTACTTACAGCAAGACCCTAAATCAGAGCTAAAGGTGTCACAAGGCTTAGCTAGTCTGACCCCTAAACTTCACAGAAGAGTAGAACAAATCAGGGGTCTTCCTCGCTTAGGTATTCACCGTGGATGAATGCGGACCCGTTTCGCTAGCGTCGAAGCTCCCACAGCTATTGTTCAGGATTTAGCTTTATAGATTAGAGAGAAGAGCTACGGACTATCAAGAACGGTAAGTTAAAGATGCAAATCGCATTAAATCATCTTCTAGAGTTTGTTCCGGTTCTTTGATTTTCGGTGTTCCAACTCATTGAATCATATAGTAGTTTTATCTTTCGATTGGTCACACTTTCAAATTGTTTGGTTGGAAGCACTGTATTAATAGCCTATAGAATAAAATGGTGGATTGGAACGAGCATTGGGGTCATCCATTGAGGTCAAAGATAGGAGACAGTCAAAACGGAACAGTAGGTGGCAACATTACCATTCGAGTTCAGTTATTCTCAACCTCTAGTCAGTCGCTTGAAAAATGCCTCCTGAGAGTCCAGTCAGAGATGGCCTTCAAAACGATGTGTCAATTTTATATGGCCTCTCACTTTGTTGTTGTTGAAATCGGCTTCAAACTTAGACAATTTAGCAGTCTTGAAACATGAAGTTGGTCACCACCAATATCCTTCGAGGTTACGATGGAACGATAGAAGTTGTGGAAGGATTAACTTGTGAAAAGGAACGGTTTTGGACGACAACGTTGGGCGAAAACCGATTAACGGATGGTTTGAAAAATTATTTGCGAAATTTTGAGGTGTCATCCAACCTAAGGTTTGGAGGTGACTTTCCTCTAAATGGATTATAGGTGTCACCAAGGTTGTTTTGCTCAGGTTTGAAAGACTGAAAACTCAGCTTACCTCCTAGCTTCGTCGGTACACGCGGATGTAGAATCACTAAAGACTTAAGACTCTGGGATTTCCACGCAGTTCCTAAGATGTACCGTAGGGACAAAAGGAAAAGAATATTCTAAATTCTAAAAGGAAACAGAGAGGGGCTCTCATATAAAAACCTCTCATAACCTACAACTCATCTCAACCATAAAAAAAAATACCCGCTAAGAAAAAAAACGCTCAACTCGGTCTCCTTATACAACTCAATGAAAATAAGAAAGCCTCTTCCAAAAGCACATAATACCCCCACATACTAAACAGAAAAGAAAGTTAACCACCAACCTACGATGAAACATAAAAATATCCCCAGCCGCCCTGGGGATTCTACACCACCGTCAAAAATGATATCATATAAAAAGACTCACTGCTGATTTCGCAAAAAGAAGAGATTTGTTCACCTTGAACATGTTTTTAGGAGCAAGAGAAGCTTCCATCAAGCGTTGGAACATGATTTTCGAGCCACCCCCCGAGAGATGACAAGTCGGATGTACTCGGGACATCCTGAGGCAAAGAGATTGCCTTACTGATTTACCAAGTCCCTTAGGATATTCAACTTTCGTTGTCTATGAGGGCACAGGTCACTAAGATGCCCAGGATTCTTCTGCTTTTCGGTCACGTAGCTTTCGCACCGACCGACTGATCGATGGTTCGTCTTGTGACCGGAACTGACATTAGGTCATAAAAGATTTGGACTTGGAACCACAAGATCGATGGCCAGAATGAGGGGAGCTTTTTTTAGAGTAATCCTTGAAACGAGTCCAGCTTCATAAAGAGACTCCTCTTTGCATGTTGTTTGGAACAGAAGGATGTCGGTTACGCAAGTATTGCAGACTCTTCCGCGGAAAGAATTAAGCAAGGAAATGAGTAGTAAGATCTGTAACCCTTGCCCTTTTGTGAGATTTAAATGTTCTAATTTAGTCCTTTGACTATTTGACTTTGCTAGTTTCATTAGAATCTTGACGTGGTTGATGGTGGTGAATGAATGAGATTTAAGTGTTTTATGGCTTTATTGTGTATAATAATCCTTTTTGGAAGGTTTTTATAATGTTTGATTATGTTCTGGGAGGTTTGTCCCGTGAATAGCTTGAATATGCTATAAAACGACATCACCGAACACGTCCAATAATGTTCAAATGAATTTTAGGAAGTTTTAGTGTGGAAATATGTCGTGTAAATACTCTAAGTTATGGGAAAGTAATTTAGTTAAGAGTGATTAAAAATGCAAAGTAACTTCCAGAAATATTTTACGATAAGAGGTTTTTGAGTGTTTAAATGAACCCGACACAATAAAGAAGGCACCCGAGCCCCTTGGATGTCCTATGACCATTCCTAGACAAGGAGGAACACGGATTGGACATGTTTTTAAGCACTTGTGTCCAACCTTGGTTACAAATTAGTTTGTTTCCATTCAATACATACACAATATTTTTGCCCTTTCAAAAAAATAAAAAAACACACATGTGTGTGTCCTCTTTGGTTTCGTTCGGCTTAAACACACCAACATACACACCCATAGTGCTTTTCAACTTTGATACAAAAACATAAGATTGGTGGATATTAGGTTGATTCTAGTCCGGGTTAAAAAAAAAAAAGATTGATTAAACGACGTTTGGGTAGTCCCGGTTTCGCGTTCGTTCTTGCGTTGTCAAAACCTCTTTGTAATTTTATAAATTTTACAATTTAACTTGGTACTTTTTGAGTATGTTAAATAATGCATAGAAGCAGTTGTACGAATGCGTTGTTAAAAATCGACAGCAAAAATTTAACAAAAGGTTATTTAAGGGTCGGTTTTGGGTTCGAAATAAAGCAAAAGAGACAACGGGTTTTTGTAGTTTTTATGTCGTGTTGTGATGGTTGAAAACATTTATTTGCTATTTTAGTTTATTTTGGTAGTACGTATTGGGCTTATATTAAGGCAATATTCGAGCTTATTATGAGCTTCAGAACTCTCGCAATTGTGAAGGAAATACAAGAAAAGTATTTTTGTTTATATACCTCGTATACCGTATATTTTGACAAATTTTTGATAGCTTATGGAGATACCCGAATGAATACTACGTAGCTTATTAACTTATTTTTTAAAGATTATTGAATTGGTTTTCTAGAGCCTTAAGGGCTCACGACCCACCTTAAGCTAATTAGTTATGTGGCTTAATTAGAGCTATTTGTGATCTTCAGGATATTTTTGTTCTAGCTATTATTTGGGCTTATTTTTATACACAATGGCTTAGTATTAGGCATAAAATGTATTTTGTACACAAAATAGTTTTAAGGATCTTATTAAGGCCCATAAGAGAAAGTAGTCGTTTTAGTGGTTTCTACAACGAACTTTTAGAAAGTATGGAATATACTTATGAAATGATAGTGAAAATTATTTTGGAGAAATACGCTATGATAAACGTTGCGAGATACGATTTTGGTACTTTGCGTTCTAAAATGGTGAAATTAGGTGAACCAAATGGGTTTAAATAAGTTTAAAACCTTGACAAAACGTTGTATAAACGAAGGGGTCATGTCAGAATTTCAATAAGAATATCCATACGTAACAGACTTGTACTCAAACTTGCTTTTTTGGATAAAATAATAAAATATATGATTTATTAAGTCACTAAAAGACAAAAATATATTTTTATAAATAAGGTTTACGAAACTTTCTGGTACATTTAATGAAAATGAACGTTCGATTTCTTATAAAGTATATGAGTATCTAAGGTAATTAAGCTTACCGAATGAAATTTCCGAAGTATATTATTTATCTATTTTTACTAAATGGTATAAGTGTAATATAACAAAGTATAGGAAATAGAACATGTTCTTTTGGGAACTAAGTCGTCAACCCATCACCCCACTGTTAATTTAAGGTAACCGTACAACGCATCGACCTCTATGTATCGACCCCTTAAGAAACGTTTTGGGGATATGCACAAATCTAAATGGAGACATTAACTGAACTAGTCGATTGGCGGGCGCGTTGCATTTCTTGTGTGATAGTGAGGTTGACGGTAGAGACCTGCTTGTGGTGAGTTCTCGTAGCCCCAATTTTACTATTTTTTTAATTGTGAGAGAAAATGATACTCCAATTTGTTTTGAATGGGTTTTCTATTGCAAATGTGATTTTGTTTTTTGGGACAATGTTTGTTGTGCTCTATCATCACACTAGTGAATATTATGTGGTTTGAGTGTACTTCTGCACTAGGGACAGCATGGCAAGGTTTCAGTGATTACGCAGGATTGCGAATGTTATAAAAGGTTTGCCCTAAGTAAAGTGCTCAGTTGGATAGGCTTTTAGGTGTGTATGGACCCTCGAAGATGCGACTCCAAGAGCGTTGGAGTACACGCTGGTGCTTATGACTAGCGGGGATGCTAGGTCTTGGTATATGATTAGTGCGGGAGATGCTAAGTCATGGTTTGTGATTGTTTTGCATATATTCACTGTCATATAGCACAATTGTCCACTACTTAAAATATTGACACAACAACTGGGTTGAAGTCAAACCTAACACCAGCTCCCCTAACATTATTGTTATGTTTTTCGGTATCATTTTCAGTCAGAAGATTAATGAGCAGTAAAGGTCTAAGAATGTAGATGAGCAAACCTCTAATGAGTATCCTGTAATTGGATCTTAATTCTTTGAAGTTCTTAGCTTTAGATGTTTCATAGTTATACGAGATGGGATATTTTGAGATTGTTTGTTCTAAGATTTGTTTAGACCCACCCGCGTAGCAAATTGGATTTGTATTGACTATTTAGGTACTTCTAACCGATAGGAACATAACTCATGTATCTATGTTGAGGATGATGTCATCATGACACTTTTCCGTAATGTAAGTTATAGTTTTTCTCTACATCATGGATATCTTGTCTTAATGAATGATCATTCTCCATCGTATCCCGTGTTTCCACCATTGTCAGGGTGTGACAGATTGGTATCAGATCCAGATTTATAGATAATTAGGTAATTGTGTTCCTAAGACTAGAGCTAATAACCTTCATAAAGTTTCCGTTATTGAGCAATCTATATGTGTGGTGTTCCGCTTTTACTTGCTTTCTCATATTCGCGTTTTTAGTGCATTAGTAATGTCATTCATTGAAATGTGTGAGCTCAATACTAGGCACGACTGGGAAAGGATACAGATATAAATACGGTGGCCAACGTAGTTATGAATGTATCACAACCCACTCGTATTTGGTAATATCGTTCACATAAATCGGTGTTGACACCTTAGGACCACGTATGTGCGCTATATGTATTCATAGAGGGATATGTATATGGATAGATAATACTATATATATACGAATATATATAATATACTATATATCTATATAATAATATATATAGAAACAGCCCATATGAGTTAACATTTTCCCTCCTACCTAACGTTGCCCATGTTCTCCCTCGTGAGATAACGTCGCCAAGGATGATGACCCGAAGTGTTGACCGGCCTGCTGCCAAATCATGAGGAGGGGGAACGGGTGGACGAGCTGGTAGAGAAGGAAAGAGATGAGAATCCTAGAGGAGAAAATTGATCCAACTGGTAAACCTAGGGGTTAACAGAATGACCAAGGAGTAGGAGCTAATGGGGGTGTTGGGGCAAATAGAGGTGTGGATGGAGTCCCTGACTTCTCCATAATCATTTCCCAGCAATTGCAGAATCTAAGTAGGTAATCATGGTAATAATCAGGAGAACATTGTCAATGACAACATCCAGGAATTTAGGAATGTCACATTATGACACGGATGGAGAGTTGTACGGATAAGAGTTCTTAGCTTGTAATCCTAAGGATATGATGGTACAAAGAAGAGAGGTAGCTTATAGTGTATTCACCGATGGATTGAAAAGATGGGTCAATTCAGGAGATGTGTGGGCTTGGGGGGATAACCAAAAAGTAAAATACACTGCTGGTTCATTTGTGGGTAAGGCTCTCACTTGGTGGAACTCTTAGATCCACACAAGGAGTCGAGAGGCTGCTGTTGGTATGGCTTGGGATGATTTTAAAACTTTGATGAAGGAGGAATTCTGTCCTAGTAATAAGATGTAAAATTTAGAAACTGAGCCGTGGAATCACGCCATGGTCAGGGCTGGCCATGCTACGTATACTGATAGGTTCCATGAGTTGGCTAGTTAGAGTTCCAGGCATTTAGTAAACCCCCACAAAATAAACAGATTGAGAGGTACTGTGTATGGCCTTGCTCCATAAATACCGTAGCAGATGGTGAGGCAACAACGAGCCAATGACAAGTCAGGTGCTGTGAGTAAAAGCTGGTGTGTTAACTAATGTGGCAATTAGGAATGGGTCATTAAAAGGGAATAATGAGAAGAGAGGAAACGACGAGGAGCCGAGTAGGAGTGGGAATGTTAGGCATAGAGCCCATGATTACTAGCAATTGAGTTATGAGAACATTAAGATAGCTAACGGGCAGCTAGTAGAGATTGATAAGGGAATCGACGGTTGTAAACTGGAATAAAAGGTCCATGTCTTTGACATCGCTAAGATAACCATTCGAAGTTTTTGAGCGAACCCTAGAATTGAGTCAAACACTTCTCAAATTCCATAAGTAGTAATAACAACTCGATCTTATTTAATATCATGCAGTTCTTGTTTGATTGAGCGTGTGCAGTTGAATTAGAATTTGAAGTTGTTACTTAGATTAAAGGACTATATGATCATTTTGCCCAAGGACAAGACTAGCTTACGCTCGTTCATATAAACCACTTGAGGGATTAATTTCAGATGGTATAGGCACCTTTTTCACTGTGGGAGTATGAGATTGTTTTGGATTAGTAGGAGATTTGTGGTATGAGAGTGGTAGTATGAGATTGTTTGGATTAGTATGAGAATTTTGTGGTATGAGATTGTATATAATTGTGATGGATTAGTATGAGATTTGTAGTATGAGATTGGTAGTATGAGATGTTGGATTAGTATGAGAGTTGCAGGTATAAGACAGTGGTATATAGATGGTTTGGGATTTGAATGAGATTTTTGTAGTATGAGATTGGTATATGAGATTTTTGTAGTATGAGATTGCAGTATGAGATTTGTTTGGGATTGATAGATTTGTAGTATGAGATTTGTCTAGATGGTATAAGAACTGCTCAGGAAGGAGAAGTTGTAACGCTAAGTTTTTCCCAAGTGGTGAATTCTAGTTTCGAAGAAGTAAAGTTTTTCTGGGGCTATGTGATAATGGATAGGCAGTCACGTAGACCCTAGTAAGAGTGAAGCTGTTAAGAATTTTGGGGGGAAAAAAAAAACCCCCTAGAACGCCGTCTGAAGTGTCATTCATTTTCCAGAGTTTGGCTGGGCTATTATCGTCGATTTATAGAGAACGTTTTCTAAGATAGCCCGTTAAAAGGTCACATACTATCTTGACTCAGAAAAGTAAGACCTTTGATTGGGGTGAAGAACAGAGAAGCATTTCAAACCTTGAAGGACAAGTTATGTAATGCACCTGTTCTAGCTCTCCCTGATGGACCCAAAAGATTTTGTGGTAATATTTGTGATTGCATCAGGCCTAACGATTAGTTGTGTGTTATGCCAAAGAGGTAAGAGTATAACTTACGCATCTAGGTAGTTGAAAATCCATGAGAAGAATTACACCACCCATGATTTAGAACTAGGTTCGGTTGTATTTGCCCTTAAGATCTGGAGACATATACGTCTTAAAGTGGAACCAGAAGTTTGATCATAACGACCATAAGAGTCTTCAGCACATCTTTAACCAAAAGGAGTTGAACATGCATCAACGTCGCTGGATAGAGCTTTTCAATGACTATGACTGCGAAATTTGCTACCATCTTGGTAAGGAAAATGTAGTAGCCGATGCACTAAGTAAGAAAGAGAGAGTGAAGCCTAAGAGAGTTAGAGCTATGAATATGACCCTTCAGTCAAGTATTAAGGATAGGATACTAGCGGCTTAGAAAGAGGCATCAAATGAGTATGCGGTGTTACAGAGAGGTTTAGATGAGATGATAGAACATAGGAATGATGGAGCCTTGGACTACCTGGATCGAATATGGGTTTCGTTGAAGGGTGACATGAGGACCCTGATAATGGATGAAGGTCAATTCGAAGTACTTGTACACCTAGGACGCTGATAAGATACAGCTCGATCTTAGGGTAATATAGGTGAGCGGGATGAAAAAGTAAATAACCTGTTGTGACGTAAGTATATGACTTGATTGAGGGTAAAGGCTGAGCATCAGAGGCCATCGGGCCTGCTGCAGCAACCCGTAATCACTGAATGGAAATGGGAGAGGATAGCTATGGATTTAGAGGACGAGTACCAAGGACTAGTAGTGGGCATGACGCAATCTGGGTCATTGTAGACCGGTTGACTAAGTCTGCTCATTTCCTACCTAGGCTGAGGACTTATAGGATGGATACGATTGGCTAGGTTTGTATCTGAATAGATTGAGTGCTAGGCAGGTGTGCCGATCTCAATTATTTCTGATCAGGATAGTCGTTACACATCAAGAGTTGTGGCAGTCAATGTAAAGAGGCATAGGAACCCGTTTCAACATGAGTACAGGCTTACCACCCCGCAGTCCATGATGGTCGGCAGTGAGCCACAGATCCAAACCTTCGAAGACATGCTTTAGCGTGCATCCTAACTTCGAGGAAGTTGGATGTTCGTCTTCCATTGGTGAGAGTTTTCATATAACAATAGTTATCATTCTAATATGAGATGTGCTCCGTTTGAGGCCTTGTATGGTAGAAAGTGTCGCTTACCGATTATGTGGGCAAAGGTTAGAGAAGGACAACTAATATGTCCTGAGTTAGTGCAAGAGACGACTGAGAAGATATCGCAGATTAAGGATAGGCTTAAGGCTGCACGTGATCATCAGAAAAGTTATCTATAAGATAAGAAACCTTTAGAGTTTAGTGTAGCGTTACGTTCGTCTGCTCAAACTGCGCCTTGAAGGTAATGGTAAGGCTTGAGAAGAAAGGAAAGCTCAGCCACCGAGGTTTATTGGACCCTTTGAGATCACGTAGAGATCGGGTTCCGAGCCATACTAGACTTAGGGTCCTGAGGCTTTAACAGGGTTCTAGAGACACGTCCCACGAGGTGAAACTTAAGAAGTGTTGGCTGATCCAACACTACAAGTGCCTGGATGAGACAAGTAGATATGAAGTTCATTTTGTAGAAGAACCTTTTGAAAATCTTAGAGAGATAGCAGTTCATAGAAGCTTAAAGCGAAGTAGGATTCTGCCATCGTCAAGTTTCTGGAATTCGAAACATGGTCCTGAATTTAAGTGGGAGCATGAAGATCAGATGAAGCTTAAGTACCCGCATCTGTTTATACTCTAGTAGTATTGAATTTCGATGGGCTAAGTTCGTTTTAAGGGGGGGTAGAATGTAACCCTTTCCCACACTTTTCAGTTGAACACTTCATGTAACCCTTGCCCTTTTGTAAGATTTAAATGTTCTAATTTAGTCCTTTGACTATTTGACGTTTGCTAGTTTTATTAGAACTTGTACCGTGTTGATGGTGGTGAATGAATGAGATTTAAGTGTTTTATGGCTTTATTGTGTATAATAATCCTTTTTGGATGGTTTTATAATGTTGATTATGTTCCGGGAGGTTTGTCCCGTGAATAGCTTGAAATGCTAAAACGAGTCCCGACACGTCCAATAATGTTCAAAATGAATTTTAGGAAGTTTGAGTTGGAAATATGTCGTGTAAATACTCTAAGTTATGGGAAAAGTATATTTAAAGTGAATAAAAATGCTAAGTAACTTCCATAAATATTTTACGATCGAGGTTTTTGAGTTTTAAATGATCCCGACACAAAAAGAAGGCAACCCGAGCCTCCTTTGATGCTATGACCAGTTCTAGACAAGGGAGGGAACAAGGATGACATTTTTTTAGCACTTGTGTTCCAACCTTGGTACAAATTAGTTTTGTTTCCATTCAAACATACACAATTTATGTTTTGCTTTCAAAAAAATAAAACAAACACTTGTATGTGTCCTCTTTGGTTGGTTCGGCTTAAAACACACACACACACACCATAATTTTTCAACTTTGATAAAAAAAACATGAAGATTGGTGGAGTATTGGGTTGATTCTAATGTCGGGTTATTGATTAAACTACGTTTGGGTAGTTGGTTCGCGTTCGTTCTTGCTTGTCAAAACCCTCTTTGTAAGTTTTATAAATTTTTATTTAACTTGTACTTTTGAGTGTCAAATGATGCATAGAAGCTAGTTGTACGATGCGTTGTTAAAAATCGAAAGCGAAAAATTTACGAAAGGTTATTTAGGGTCGGTTTGGGTTTGAATGAAAGCAAAAGAGAACAACGGGTTTGTAGTTTTATTGTCGTGGTTGTGATAGTTGAAAAACATTTATTTGCTATTTAGCTTATTTTGGTTAGTAGCGTATTTGGCTTATTATTAAGCATTTTCGAGCTTGGTTATATACCTCGTATGATGTATATTATGGACTATTTTGATAGCTTATGGTGATAACCAAATATACTACGTAGCATATTAGCTTATTTTTAAGATTATTGAATTGGTTTTAGTGCTTAAGGGCTCACGACCCACTTAAGCCCAATTATCCGTGGCTTATTGAGAGCTTATTGTGATACGGAATATTTTGTTAGCTATTATTTTGGGCTTATTTTTACTTATGGGCTTTAGTATTAGGACTAAAATGTATTTTGTACACGAAAATAGTTTAATGGATCCTTATTAAGGCCCAATAAGCAAAAAGTAGTCGTTTTATGTGTTTTAATGAACTTTTAGAAAGTGGAATGTACTTATGAAGTGATATTGAAAGTTGTTTTGGAGAAATACGCTATGATAAACATTGCGAGATACGATTTTGGTACTTTGTCGAAAAATGGTGAAATGGTGAAAAATTTTAAAACCTTTGAAAACGTTCTATAAACGAATGGGTCATGTCAGAATTTCTTAAGAATTCCATACTTAGACTTTTTACTCAAAACTTGCTTTTTCGATAAAATAATAAAATATTATTACTTTAATAAGTTGACTAAAAGACGGAAATATATTTTTATAAATATATTTTTATGAAACTTTCTGGGACATTTTATGTAAAATGAACGTTTCGTTTCTTATAAAGTATACGGGTATTTAAGGTAATTAAGCTTACCGAATGGAATTGCTGAAGTATATTAATTATCTATTTTTACTAAATGGTATAAGTGTAATATAACAAAGTATGGAATAGAACGTGTTGCTTTTGGAACTAAGTCGTCAACCATCACACCACTGTTAACTTTAAGGGTGACCGTATAACGCATCTGACCTCTATGTATCGACCTTAAGAACGTTTTGGGGATATGTAAATTTAAATGAAACATTAACTGAACTAGGTCATGTGCGGGTGTCGGTGCATTTGCTTGTGTGATATTAAGTTGGCTGGTTGAGACCTTTGCTTGAGGTGAGTTCTCGTAGCCCCATTTTTACTGTTTTTTCGTTGGGGGAAAATGATACTCAAATTGTTTTGAATGTGTTTTCTTACTGTGCGAAATGTGGTTTTGTTTTTGGGACAATGTTATGTGCTTATCACTGCTATGTGAATATTATGTGGTTTGATTGTACTTGCGTGCACTAGGGTGCATGGCAAGGTTTGTGATAGCATGGATTGCTATGTTTGTGAAAGGTTTGCCCTAAGTAAATGCTCCAGCTGGTAGGCTTTTAGGTGTGTATGACCTCAGAGATGCGACTCCAAGAGCGTTGGTACACGCTGGTGTTAAGACTAGCGGGGATGCTAAGTCTTGGTATATGATTAGCGGGGATGCTAAGTCATGGTTTGTGATTGTTTTGCATATATTCACTGTCATATAGCACAATTGTCCACTACTTAAAATATTGGCACAACAACTGGGTTGAAGTCAAACCTACGAGCTCACCAACATTATTGTTGACGTTTTCGAGTATCATTTTCAGGTGAAGTTAATGAGCAGTAAGGTTAGAATGTGAGATAGCAGACTCTAAGAGTATCCTGTATGGATCTTGATTTTGAGAGTTCTAGCTTTAGATGTTTGTTTAGAGATTGATATTTTGAGGATTTATGTTCTAAGATTGTTTAGACCCCCGCGTGGGCATTTGGATTTGTAATTGTCTATTTGATGTGTTCTATGATGGGACCTAACTCATGTATCTATGTGGGGATGATGGTCATCATGACACTTTTATCTTAATGTATTTTAGTTTTTCTCTATTTTGTATCTTCTGTAATGAATGATCATTCTCCATCGTATCCCGTGTTTCCGCCATTGTCGAGGTGTGACAGATTGATATCAGATCCAGATTTATAGATAATTAGGTAGATTGGCCTAGGCTATAACCTAAGAACCTTCATATAGTTCCGTATAGGATCTATGTGTGCGGTGTTCCGCTTTTACTTGCTTTCGCGTATTCGCGTTTTTAGTGCATTAGTAATGTTATTCATTGAAATGTGTGAGCTCAATACTAGGCACGACTAGGAAAGGATACAGATATAAATACGGTGGCCAACGTAGTTATGAATGTATCACAACCCACTCGTATTTGGTAATATCATTCACATAAATCTATGTTGACACCTTAGGACCGTATGTGTATATGTATTTATAGAGGGATATGTATATGGATATATATATATATATATATATATATATGTGTATGTATATATGTATATATGTATATATGAGTTAACATTTTCCCTCCTACCTAACGTTGCCCATGTTCTCCCTCGTGAGATAATGTCGCCAAGGATGATGACCCAAAGTGCTAGCCGGCCTGCTACCAAATCATGAGGAGGGGAACGTGTGGAACTAGCAGGTAGCGAAGGTAGAAGATAAGAGGAGCCTAGGAAGGAAAAATGTTATCTAACTGGTGAACCTAGGGGTCAAGAGAATGACCAAGGATTATAAGCTAATGGGGTGTTGAGCAAATGGAGGTGTGGATAGAGTCCCGACTCTCCACAATCATTTCCAGCAAGAATCTGCTACCCACCATTCTAGCTCAAGTAGGTAATCATGGTAACAATCAGGAGAACATTGTCAATGACAACATCCAGGGGGATGTTAGGAATGTCATTATGAACAATGATAGGAGAGGTTGTACGTATAAGGAGTTCTTAGCTTGTAATCCTAAGGAGTATGATGGTAAGGGAGGTGCTATAGTGTATACCTGATGGATTGAAAAGATAGAGTCAATTCAGGATATGAGTGGATGTGGGGATAACCAAAAAAGTATAATACACTGCTGGTTCATTTGTGGGTAAGGCTCTCACTTGGTGGAACTCTTAGATCCACACAAGGAGTCGAGAGGCTACTGTTGGTATGGCTTGGGATGATTTTAAAACTTTGATGAAGGAGGAATTCTGTCCTAGTAATAAGATGTAAAATTTAGAAACTGAGCCGTGGAATCACGCCATGGTCGGGGCTGGCCATGCTACGTATACTGATAGGTTCCATGAGTTGGCTAGATTAGTTCCGCATTTAGTAACCCCAAAAAATAGGAAGATTGAGAGGTACGTATATGGCCTTGCTCCATAGATCCGTAGGATGGTGGCAGCAATAAAGCCAACGAAAATTCAGGGTGATGTGTTGAAAGCTGGTGTGTTAACTAATGTGGCAATTAGGAATGGGTCATTAAAAGGGAATAATGAGAAGCGAGGAAACGACGAGGAGCCGAGTAGGAGTGGGAATGTTAGGCATAGAGCCTAGTGATTTAGGATTTAGTTATGAGATTAAGATAGCTAACGGGCAGCTAGTAGAGATTGATAAGGTTATTCGAGGTTGTAAACTGGAAATAGAAGGTCATGTCTTTGACATCGGCTAGATACCCATTCGAATGTTTTGAGCGAACCTAGAATTGAGCAAACTTCTCAAAATCATTAAGTAGTAATAACAACTTGATGCTTAGTTTAATTTCATGACAGTTCTTGTTTGATTGAGTTGTGCAGTTGAATTCGATTTGAAGTTGTTACTTAGCTTAAGGCTTATGATAATTTTGCCCAAGGACAGACTAGCTTACTCTCGTTCATATAACTACTTGATGGATTACTTTAGATGGACACACCTTTTCACTTGGTTGTATGAGATTGTTTGGATTAGTATGAGATTTGTGGTATGAGATTGGTAGTATGAGATTGGTAGTATGAGATTATTTGGATTAGTATGAGATTTATAGTATGAGATTTGTAGTATAAGATTTGTAGTATGAGATTGGCAGTATGAGATTTGTTTGGGATTGATAGATTTGTAGTATGAGATTTGTCTAGGATTGGTATTAGAACTGCTCAAGAAGGAGAAGCTGTACACTAAGTTTTCCAAGTGTGAATTCTGGTTGCGAGAAGTACAATTTCTGGGGCATGTGATTAATAGTGATGGCATTCACGTAAACCCTAGTAAGATTGAAGCTGTTAAGAATTGGGATGCCCTTAGAACTCCATCCGAAGTTCGTTCATTTCTAAGTTTGGTTGGGTATTATCGTCGATTTATAGAGAACTTTTCTAAGATAGCTACGTCACTTACTATCTTGACTCAGAAAAGTAAGACCTTTGATTGGGGTGAAGAACAGGAGAATGCATTTCAAACCTTGAAGGATAAGTTATGTAATGCACCTGTTCTAGCTCTCCCCGATGGACCAAAAGATTTTGTGGTATATTGTGATGCATCAGGCCTAGGATTAGGTTGTGTGTTTATTCAAAGAGGTAAGGTGATAGCTTACACATCTAGGTAGTTGAAAATCCATGAGAAGAATTACACCACCCATGATTTGGAACTAGGTGCGGTTGTATTTGCCCTTAAGATCTGCAAACATTACTTGTATGGAACCAAGAGTGTAATCTATACCAACCATAAGAGTCTTCAACACATCTTTAACCAAAAGGAGTTGAACATGCGTCAACGTCGCTGGATAGAGCTTTTCAGCGACTATGACTGCGAAATTTGCTACCATCCTGGTAAGGAAAATGTAGTAGCCGATGCACTAAGTAAAAAAGAGAGAGTGAAGCCTAAGAGAGTTAGAGCTATGAATATGACCCTTCAGTCGAGTATTAAGGATAGGATACTAGCGGCTCAAAAAGAGGCATCAAATGAGTCTACGGTGTTACAGAGAGGTTTAGATGAGATGATAGAACATAGGAATGATGGAGCCTTGTACTACCTGGATTGAATATGGGTTTCGTTGAAGGGGTGATGTGAGGACCCTAATAATGGATGAAGGTCATAAGTCGAAGTACTCTGTACACCTAGGAGCTGATAAGATGTATTATGATCTTAGGGGTAGATATTGGTGGCCAGGAATGAAAAAGGATATAACTGTGTATGTGAGTAAGTGTATGACTTGATTGAGGGTAAAGGCTGAGCATCAAAGGCCATCGGGCCTGCTGCAGCAACCCGTAATCCCTGAATGGAAATAGGAGAGGATAGCTATGGATTTTGGGACGAAGTTACCAAGGACTAATAGTGGGCATGACGTAATCTGGGTCATTGTGGACCGGTTGACTAAGTCTGCTCATTTTCTATCTATGCGTAAGGACTATAGAATAGATAGATTGGCTAGGTTATATCTGAATTAGATTATTGCTAGGCATGATGTGCCGATCTCAATTATATTTGATCGTGATAGTCGTTTCACATCAAGATTTTGGCAGTCAATGCAAGAGGCATTATGAACCCATATAGATATGAGTACAGCTTACCACCCTCAGATTGACGGTCAAAGTGATCCTACGATCCAAACCTTGGAAGACATGCTTATAGCGTGCGTCCTAGACTTCGGGGGAAGTTAGGTTGTTCATCTTTCATTAGTGGAGTTTTCATGTAACAATAGTTATCATTCTAATGTGAGATGTGCTCCGTTTGAGGCCTTGTATGGTAGGAAGTGTCGCTCACCGATTATGTGGGCAGAGGTTAGAGAAGGACAACTAATAGGTCCTAAGTTAGTGCAAGAGATTATTGAGAAGATATCGCAGATTAAGGATAGGCTTAAGGCTGCACGTGATCATCAGAAAAGTTATGCTGATAAGAGAAGGAAACCTTTGGAGTTTAGTGTAGGTGAGTACGTCTTGCTCAAAGTGTCGCCTTGGAAAGGTGTGGTATGCTTTGAGAAGAAAGGAAAGCTAGCACCTAGGTTTGTTGGACCCTTTGAGATCACTGAGAGGATCAGTCTAGTAGCCTATAGACTTAGGTTGCCTGAGGAGTTAAATGGTGTTCATGACACGTTCCACGTGTCGAAACTTAAGAAGTGTTTGGCCGATCCAACACTGCAAGTGCCTTTGGATGAGATCAAGGTAGATGCTAAGTTAAATTTTGTAGAAGAGCCTGTGGAAATCTTAGAGAGAGAGTTCAAGAAGCTTAAGCGAAGTAGGATTGCCATCGTCAAGGTTCGGTGGAATTCGAAACGTGGTCCTGAATTTACGTGGGAGCGTGAAGATCAGATGAAGCTTAAGTACCCACATCTGTTTAGCTCTAGTAGTAGTTAAATTTCGAGAGCAAAGTTCTTTTTAAGGGGGGTAGAATGTAACCCTTGCCCTTTTGTGAGATTTAAATGTTCGAATTTAGTCCTTCGACTATTTGATGTTTGTCAGTTTTATTAGAACTTGTACCGTGTTGACGGTGGTGAATGAATGAGATTTAAGTGTTTGATGGCTTTATTGTGTATAATAATCCTTTTTGGAAGGTTTTATTATGTTGATTATGTTCCGGGAGATTTGTCCCATGAATAGCTTGAAATACTGAAAAACGAGTCCCGATACGTCCGATAATGTTCAAAATGAATTTTGGGAAGTTTGAGTTGGAAATATGTCGTGTAAATACTCTAAGTTATGGGAAAAGTATTTTTAAAGTGAATAAAAATGCTAAGTAACTTCGGGAAATATTTTACGATCGAGGTTTTTGAGTTTTAAGTGATCCCGACACAAAAAAGGCAACCCGAGCCTCCTTGGATGCTATGGCCGGTTCTAGACAAGGGATGGAATAAGGATGGCATTTTTTTAGCATTTGTGTCCCAACCTTGGTCGAATTAGTTTTGTTTCCATTCAAACATACACAATTCATGTTTTGCTTTCAAAAAAATAAAACACACACTTGTGTGTGTCCTCTTTGGTTCGTCCGGCCTAAAAAACACACACACACCATAGTTTTTCAACTTTGATAAAAAACATGAAGATTGGTGGAGTATTGGGTTGATTCTAGTGTTCGGGTTATTGATTAAACTACGTTTGGGTAGTCGGTTCGCGTTTGTTCTCGCTTGTCAAAACCCTCTTCGTAAGTTTTATAAATTTTTATTTAACTTGTACTTTTGAGTGTTAAATGATGCATAGAAGCTAGTTGTACGATGCGTTGTTAAAAATCGAAAGCGAAAAATTTACGAAAGTTTATTTAGGGTCGGTTTGGGTTCGAATGAAAACAAAAGAGAACAAAGGGTTTGTAGTTTTATTGTCGTGGTTGTGATGGCTGAAAAATACTTATTTTCTATTTAGCTTATTTTGGTTAGTAGCGTATTTGGCTTATTATTAAGCATTTTCGAGCTTATTATGAGCTTATAAGCTCTCGGCAATTGGAAGGAATACAAGAAAAGTATTTTTGGTTATATACCTCGTATGACGTATATTGTGGACTATTTTGATAGCTTATGGTGATAACCGAATATACTACGTAGCTTATTAGCTTATTTTTAAGATTATTGGATTGGTTTTAGAGCTTAAGGGCTCACGACCCACTTAAGCCCAATAAGTTGTGGCTTATTGAGAGCTTATTGTGATTCGGTATATTTTGTTAGCTGTTATTTTGGGCTTATTTTAACTAATGGGCTTTAGTATTGGGCCTAAAATGTATTTTGTACACGAAAATAGTTTAATGGATCCTTATTGGCCGTTAAGGCCCAATAAGCAAAAAGTAGTCGTTTTATGTGTTTTAACGAACTTTTAGAAAGTGGAATATACTTACGAAATGATATTGAAAGTTGTTTTGGAGAAATACGCTTTGATAAACGTTGCGAGATACGATTTTGGTACTTTGTCACAAAATGGTAAAATGGTGAAAAATGGTTGAAATTAAGGTTTAAAACCTTGGAAAACGTTGTATAAACTTATTGGTTATGTTAGAATTTCATAAGAATTTCATACTTAGACTTTTTACTCAAAACTTGCTTTTTCGATAAAATAATAAAATACTATTATTTTAATAAGTCGACTAAAAGACGAAAATATATTTTTATAAATATATTTTTATGAAACTTTCTAGGACATTTTATGTAAAATAAACGTTTCGTTTCTTATAAAGTATACGAGTATCTAAGGTAATTAAGCTTACCGAATGAAATTTCCGAAGTATATTATTTATCTATTTTTACTAAATGGTATAAGTGTAATATAACAAAGTATGGAATAGAACGTGTTGCTTTTGGAACTAAGTCGTCAACCATCACACCACTGTTAATTTTTAGGGTAACCGTACAACGCATCTGACCTCTATGTATCGACCTTAAGAACGTTTTGGGGATATGTAAATCTAAATGGAACATTAACTGGACTAGGTTGTGTGCGGGCGTCGTTGCATTTGCTTGTGTGATATTGAGTTGGCTGGTTGAGACCTTTACTTGAGGTGAGTTCTTGTAGCCCCATTTTTACTGTTTTTCCGTTGGGAGAAAATGATACTCAAATTGTTTTGAATGTGTTTTCTTACTATGCGAAATATGGTTTTATTTTTGGGACAATGTTATGTGCTTATGACGCAGGGATGCTAGGTCTTGGTATATGATTAGTGGGGATTCTAAGTCATGGTTTGTGATTGCTTTGCATATATTCACTGTCATATAGCACAATTGTACACTACTTAAAATATTGGCACAACAACTGGGTTGAAGTCAAACCTACGAGCTCACCAACATTATTGTTGATGTTTTCAAGTATTATTTTCAGGTGAAGTTAATGAGCAGTAAGGTTGGAATGTGAAATAGCAGACTCTAAGAGTATCCTGTATGGATCTTGATTTTGAGCGTTCTAGCTTTGGATGTTTATTTAGATATTGAGATTTTTAGGATTTATGTTCTAAGATTGTTTGGACCCCTGCGTGGGCATTTGGATTTGTAATTGACTATTTGACGTGTTCAATGATGGGACTTAACTCATGTATGTATGTGAGGATGATGGTCATCATGACACTTTTATCTTAATGCATTTTAGTTTTTCTCTATTTTGTATCTTGTGTTATGAATGATCATTCTCCATCGCATCCCGTATTTCCGCCATTGTCGGGGTGTGACAGGATCCTCCCATGTAGAGATGGATCCTGCTGGAAGACGTTCAAGCCAATTGCTAGCTTGATCGCGAAGGGAAAATTGAAATAAACACAGGCGCTTTCTTTCCCTATTGTCACCGTTAAGGTCAAGTGAGTCTACTAGTTTAAGAAAATCCTTAAGGTGTTGTTTTGGATCCACGAACCGAAGTCTGTGGAATGAGCATCCGTTTTGCACCAACCGGATCGTGTCGGATCAAAGAGGCACCACATTGTTCTCTTCGGGGAGCTCAATGGTGTTCATGTAGCCTTCGTGGCTAGGTTTGGAGTAATCTTCGAGAGTACGGATAGGATTTTCGTCTCCCATTGAGGTCAACGAAAAGATTTACGAAACAATTAACACAAAGAAAAGATAGACTGCAAAAAAGCTAATGTACTGGAATTATAATTATCACTTGATAGGAATCAAGCGAGTAGAACTAAGCTAAATAATGGTCGATAATTAACTATTCCCTGTCAGCGGTGCCAAAAACTTGATGCGGGTCTCGTAAGACACAATAGGAAGTTTTACAATGCCCTAGGTAGAGTACCTAACCGTTGTAGTGTAGTAAAGCAAGACTCAAGGGTTGTTATCTATCTCTAGGGGAATAGGTTGGGAAGGCTCGAACACGGTCTAACAAATATCTACGGGGTTGAGAGAAGATTCTTTTTGTATTTTTATTTTATAGAAAGCAGGTAAAATCATGGTTTGAGAGGTTGGTTTGTTTTAGCTAATTTAAATAAATATATTCTAATCTAATAGTGATAACTTTATGATAAAAAGATGTATTTACCTAATCATGCACTACTCCTCAGACTGCTTCTCCTAGATCTGTTGCTTTGTCACACTTGTGATGATCTGTGTAAGTATTTCCTAAGTCATGAACGAATTTCGTTAAGGCAACGCACAAGTAAGGTAGTATGAAGACTATTACAAGGCCCCTAAGAGTATATTAAAAGCATGTGAAATATCTTAAGAGGGATCAACCATATTAGGGGTAAGGTAGTATGAAGACTGTTACCGATGGTATTCTTTATATACACTCGCGTTTCCCTATACGTCTATGCCAATTTAATATCTTATGACTAGTTTTCTAAAGCCTAACGTGCACATCCATCACAAGAAGCAACATTAAAAGGATCTACAACCTAAGTTTCGTGCAATCATAAGTAAATACAAAGGATGGTTTAGCCTAGCATGTTAAAGAGAAAGCAAGAGCATAAATCAATCACACAACACACAGACATATTGAATGATTAATGATAAACAATCTTACTTGATTAAAACATAAATTGAAGGTAGTTACAATAGGGTTTAAGGCCCTAAAAAGCTGCTAGAATCACTAGGGTTCGTCTCCCAAAAGTTATACAATGTTTCACACTCAAAACCCTAAAATTGGTTTTGTAGATATAGTAAAAACGATGTGACGGCATCGCTTTGTAGTTCTGACGCCGTCGCCACGTGGATGACTCTAGATCCTCTTTAAGTCAGCCACGTCCTGACATTGTTGCTAGATCTCTGACACCGTCACTGTATGAATCCTGATGTCGTCGCTTTATGGTTGCGATGCCGTCTCCACGTCTTGTATGCATGGGTATATTTGCATGATTTAGGGGGTAAATGACCCCAAAATAATGTATAAAATGTACAAAATTCATTAAACCCAAATCAAACAAAATCCAATTATATATTTTGTTTTTAGAGGCTTATATACACTTAAACGGGTTCAGGGGTTGACCTATTTTTGACTCAAACCTGTTTAACTTCGTGTCGGGTTCATGTCGTTTATTGTGTCATGTCAAAAATTGCCACCCCTAATACTCACGGCTCTTGATACCACTTGTTGTATAATTACGATAACAAACCCGAAGTTCGATCGCGGATTGTATCAAGCACAAGCAACGGCCTTCAAACGATACCCGTTGAAGAACAAAAACGAGAAGAACAAGAATACTACAAGTGACCGAACGATTGCGTTTTATTAACACCTCAATCAGTTTACAAGAAAAGAATAGAAGAATGCATGTGTGTTTTGAGCATCACCCCCTCATCTCCTTTTATACAGTGAGGGGACCGTGTAACACCCCCAAATTAGGTCGCAGCGGAATAAGGGTCCGGGGCGTGTTACTTCTCAGATCAATAACACAAGATATATATAGAACGACCAAAAAGTCATTTGAAAACGATACATTGGATTTAACAAAGTAATTGTTACATAAGCCCGAAGCTTAACTTGTTCACTTGATCAAAATACAAAGATTTTCAGCCCATAACAGATAACAAAATGAAATGCGACAAAATCTTTAATGCATGACATCCAATTCAAAACCACCAATGTATCCATCGCACCTTGTGCTTATTGATCCCCTGAAAAACATTGCTTTAAAACGTCAACAATAATGTTGGTGAATTCATAGGTTTGATAAATCATATATTGTAGGACCACAAGATTTCCCAAGTGTATGATAATGCAACAGATGCAGACATCATATAAATGTAATTACGTTGCTCTAAGCTCATGACACTGAAGCTTGACGTGTATGGATGCCAAATTTTTGCCCATGGTAATGTTTTAACCGCAACATCCTATATCGTCCATGGTATACGTTCGTGTCGCTAGTGATAGCCTAATTTCACTCGAACGGGGTTGTCAAACCCAATAGATCCTATTTATAACATTCGCGCTGTAATTAACAGTTCATGTAATGGGCTTGATTGGGTTTATCGCTACTTAGGCAACATGTATCATAATTGTGGAAACTTAACCACTTGTGTCCAGTTGTAAAACATTGCATGTTTCTCACCCTAAAAACTTTGTAAAACAAAAGCATGTAAAACGTGGGGCTATGAACTCACCTTGAGTTCTGATAATCCAAATATCGCAGATAATGCGTCACGTAAAAGATCGAATGCAACCTAAATTATCATAGGTCGTATAAGTACCGAGTACTTTAATCAATAACATTGAATATAATCCTATAGTTGTTACATCGTACTATCGTTCGGGCTATCATAATTAAAGAGGTCATGACATGACGTACGAGGAGTTAGGACACTTTAAATCGTAAATCCAACAACTCGTCGATACGCCATCCGAAGAGGCCTCATTATGAAACTCCCTAGTAATATAGTACTTTGATAACCACATAATATTCTATATAGCTCAATCACCAACTAATGGTTTTGGTAAAATTGTGTTGAGGATGCGAGAAATCACATGTCTATTCCGTCGTTACGGCCATGTATGTGTCATTTTTTCGGTCTTGTTTGTAACATCCGAGAATTTTCGAATTTTTGAATGACGATTTCAATCGTTGACTTTTAGGGTCTGGCTTGACTTATAAGAACGATCATCTAAATCACGTTTTCACGACTCGGACTCTAAAGCAATTTGATGTGGAATGACATTCCTGACAACTTTTTAGTTTTGCCCGAGACCTGGAAACGAGCCGAAAAGGGCTAAAACAGCACCGCAAACATTATTCGAACAATATACAACGCGGACACACAAAAACAATTAAATTTGTTTTTAGTTATCAGTATTTATTTAATAAAAATATTAAATAAATTATTCATCATTTTTAATTAAAAGCGTTTTTGAAAACGCGACTATTCGAGTTGAAATCCATTTTTATTTCGGACGGAGCGAAACCGGTTCATAAAATGAATAACGGATATTTTATTAAATGTTATAAAATATTTATGAAATATTATCATGCGAATACTCATTTTTATCGGAAAAATGATTTGAAAAACAATGGCGCAAGTTTCGTGCGTTGAATCATCCGTTAAGCCGCTCAAATGAGTCCCGAACCGTTCTTACCAAAACTATAATAAAAATGTTACGCTTTAAACCCCTCAACTATAATAACTTGTCACATTTAATATATATATATATATATATATATATATATATATATATATATATATATATATATATATATATAAATCTTATACATTTTATTCATTTCATCTCTTATACATACACACACTTCATCATAATACTCTCTCTCTCTCTCCCAAATAATCCGGCCACCCCTCTCCACCGCCGGCCACCACCTCCGGCCGCCGGAAAAGTTTTCCGGCGGGCTTTTTCGGCTAACACCAAAAAGAGTCCTTATTTACCGATCTATCCGATCCACCAACTCACTCTCTTCCACGCGCCTATATCCACCAACACCACCCCAGCCGACGCCACCATCATCATACACCATCTACATCATCATCATCATCATCATTTTCTAGCACCGAGGGTGCGTTCGATTTGGGGTTTAACACCTCAAAAGGGTGCGTTTGATGTTATAAATACTACAAGAGGTGTTTGTTGCTTCTGCTATTAAAGAAGCCGGGGGGAGGGGTGTCGGGTTGTGGGTTGACAGCCGGGGTGCGACAAGGGGGTGTGGGTTTGTTTGGTTCGGCTATATAAACGGCCAAGGGTGCGTTAGTTTAGGATTCACAACCATCAAGGGTGCGTTGGTTTGTTGTAACAGCCGACGAGGGTGCGTTGGTTGGGCTGTAAAACAGCCGGGTCGGGTTGGTTTGGGTCGGGTTTGGTTTATAATGATGTACCGGGGGTGTTTGTTTATGGGTTTAGGTCGGGTCTTGGCTGTGGGAACGGCCGGGGACAGCCGGGGTGTCGGGCTAGGCTCGGGACAGCCGGGGGTGTTTGTTTGTCGGGTTTGACAGCCACCATAAAGGGGGCGTTGGGTTTTGCATCGGCTAGGGTCCGTTTGGTTGGACAAAACCGCACAAGGGTGCGTTTGGTCTAAACAGCCGCAAAGGGTGCGGTTGGTTTGTGGTAAGAACAGCCCACAAAAGGGGCGTTTGGTTCTTGTGGTTATCACCGAATAAGGGTGCGTTTGGCTGTCAAAACAGCCCAAGGGTGCGTTTGGCTTAACAGCCACGCACAAGGGTGCGTTTGGCTGTCCATCAGCCGGGTCGGGCGCGTGAGTTTAGTTGCGGGGACAGCTGGGAAACAGCCGAGAAAAGGGCGTGTTTGGTTTGTTTGGTTTAACAGCCGGGGGCTGTTGGGTTTGGCTGCGAAAACAGCCGGGGTGCGTCGCGTTTGATTGTGTTGACACCGAAATAAAGTGAGTTTGGTTAACACGAAAATATATAAATTGTTTCATTTAATCGATTTATATAAAATGTGATGAAAAATATTAGAACTTGCGCGGTCTAGTAAAACATGAATAAATATTAAAACGGGACTGATATTAATGTATAAGTGATATTAGACATATTTGAGACGAGAATTGGACTAAAAATAGACTTTAGAGCCTTTTTATAACGGAGTAATTTAAATCAGAATCGGTATATGGATTCGGAATTCGAGACTTTGATAAGTTAGACTTTGGTTTACAAAATATAACAAATTATATTTTGACGGACGTTTTGATATAAAACGGGACTTTTAACTCCCAATAACGAAGAAACTGGATCGAAATCGGAATATACACTTTAATAGAAAATAAGTTATTTTTAATATATTAAATATGACATATCTATTGATTAAACGATTTGAGCACATTCGAGTCCGTTTCAGCCTTCCGGCTAAACACGAAAGTTGTTCGTAATGACATTTTACTTTGCCGCGAGGATTGTCAGTTTTAAAATTCAGACATAGCGGGTCAAAACTAAAGGTCGATTAATATATTATTTCAATTAATAGTTTTAATATCATTATTCGGTTCTAAAAACGAAAGGTCTAAAAATAGTAAATTTGCTTTAATTTAGGGATAAGTTATATTGGGCGGAAATAGTATATTTACATAAATATACTAAGGGTTAAGGTTTAAAGACGCGCAAGTGGATTTCTCATCACATGTAATATATGTATGTATACATATTAAAAAATATGTATGATTTCGTGTAACGATGTACGCATCGTTGGTCGTATATTATTTCGTGTTTATAATCGAACGACATTAAATATAGGTCGTGGTCGGCATCGTTGCAGTATTCAGTTTGATTTAATTGATTTAATTGATCGTGGTCCTTTAAATCAATGTGAGTTCATAGCCTCGCTTTTCAATCTTTGAATGTTTTTAACCCGCGAGGGAGATAATGCTTGTCTACAAATTCTTATATTACTCGGTTTATCTTTATAACAATGTGATTGTTTTAGGGATTTTTGTGAGTTTTTAGCCCCATGTTTTATGGTTTTTACATTTATTTTTGGGGTGAGAAACGTGCTTGTTTACAAATGGATCTTCTTTACAGGATTGTTTACAATGAGTTTTAATTCTTATTGCCATAGCTCGCTATGGGATTCATTATTTAACTTCATTTATGGGTCACAAATGCTTTACTTTACTTTTGAATGAATTTCGGATTAGTTAGGTGATTGAACAGATAACAATAAAATTACTGCCCGGGTGTTCTTGGAGGGGACACCGGTAACGGGAGTACATATTTTTACATTACTGCCCGGGTGTTCTTGGAGGGGACACCGGTAACGGGAGTATATACGCATTATTTGTATCACTGCCCAAATTGGGTACATACAAGTCTACGTCACAGCGTCATGAACTGTAAATCACTTGGAGGGTGAGCTGCGTATGTTAAGACGAAATAGATTCTTTCGGAGTGTGGGATCCCGGTTCAAGGTGGATTAGCGATTGCTGGGAACGAACATTATAGCGTGATGTCTACGCGAATGATATAAAATAGATCTATTCGGGATTGACAACCCTCGTTCGGGTGACTAGCTATCACTGGGAACGAACGTTATAACATGTCGGATTATAACGTTGGGACTATCGGGCCTCCCCAACATGGCACAAAATTTATATAGTGCGGGCACGGAATTTATATAGTGCGGGCAATGTCACGGAATTTATATAGTGACTCATATCGTCGAGCTTCAATGTCATGAGCTTAGGGAAACGAAATGGAAAATTTGTGATAAGTGCAGTGTGCTTTATCGCGGGGAAAGTCTTGTGGTCCTACATTTTATACATTTTTGTGGCTATTATAAAGGATTGAAATAGTCATGCATATTTTACAAACCTTTGGTTTAACTTTTATATTTAAATAAATCTATGAACTCACCAACTTTAATGTTGACACTTTTAAGCATGTTTTTCTTAGGTGGATTAGATGCTTGGACTATTTGATGTGCATTGGAGTATTCACATTCAAGCTTTTCATTGTGATGCAAATTACGGGGCAAATGATATATTAAATACATATTTTGATTAAATCAACAATGTAAATTTTCAAACGACACTTAGAGGTCGTTCTCTTGTATCTATTGCTATGTATTATGAAGTAGCACCCCATTTGGTATTCCGCTGCGTTGTATATGATTTTTGGGGGTGTTACACCGATTCTCGCGTTTCTTATGCCCATCTTTTCGTATTAAGACGAGTTATCATAATTTGACATTTTTCGTATTTCGGACCTACTGGTGAACAGTAAAAATTACTGTTCACATCAGACCTTATATATATTTTTATCGATTTAATTGTCGTAAACGTCGTATTTTATTCGTTATAGCTCCGTTTTTAGTGATTCTTTCGAGGAAATTCTCGTAATTGAAAGTTCTATATATTTATGAGGTTTACATAAATATAACTTTCTGTCATGAATAGTAACTTTTATAAAAATAGTTTTATAAAAGTATTAATTGTCGTAAACTCGCAAAATTCATAACTCGTTCGTTATTAATTAAAAAATTACTATTCTTATCATTTTGGAATCCTAAAAATATGTATTATTTGTTAAAAATATCAACACTTGCTGTTTATAATTTTTATAAAAATGTTTTTATAAAAATTCATTTACGACTTCGTTTATTAACGTTTAACTCGTTTTTAACGTAACTTTTTCGTTATTAATCCGTTTAACAAGTTTCTTACCTTTTCGGAATCGTCGTGAAATGTATTATCTTATAAAAATATAAAATGGATATGTTAAAATTCGAATTTTGGACAGCAAGTTTGATTGAGTTGGTTAAGTCCATATATATCCTTGTTTTAATACTTTTCCACTTTTGTAACCCACCATATGTCTTATATTTCATATATATTATATATCATCCTTATATTAGCATTTGTTTGTCCATAATAGTCCTCATATGTCCAAGTTACCAAGGTTAACAAATCCATGATAACACTTAAAATCATAACTTTACTTAAGAAATCTTTAATTTACTAGTTTTGTCCATAATCATATTTATACATAACCAAGTGTGTACAAGTGTATTTCTTCCAAGATAACTTTATTTTAGTGTTCAAGTAACATTAATATGAGTCCATAATTAATATTAACATGTCTTATGTATTTCTTTATCTTGAAACATATTATGGAACTATAAAAACCCTAATTAACCCATTTTAACATGATGTCATTAACATCATAAGGTATATAAAAGTGTACATTATGATGACAACAAATAAAAACTTCTTTTTACATGTTAATAATCCTAAATGGTGATTTAAGCTAAATAGAATAATCATATGCATAAAAATGAAAATTATAAGAACATAAAGAGTTCAAGTAAACCTTATGAGGTATGATGATGATGATAAGCAAGTGCTAAACCCTTGTTTAGCCACAAAACCAAAGCTTGCACAAATAAAAAACCTTGTTTACTTAACAAAACCCTAGCTTCCTTTCACTTGCTCAATACTTGGAAAAGCTTAGCCAATGCTTGGAAATATCTTAGAATGTCTTATAATGGATGTGTATAAGAGTGTATGGGTTGAATAAAAATTGCTATGGATTTGGTTTGGTGCTTGCTTCTTGCCGTGGCCTAGTATAGAGCAAAAGGGGATGTCTGTTTGATTTTTACTAACTGTTAATGCATGTGTGAGTTATCTTTGCTAGTAATGCATGTATATACGAAGTAAATCTAGTCAAGGGAACATGTCATGGTCATAGGAATGGTTCATGGTCATGGTCTTGGTCTTTAGGTCAAAGAAACAAAGTATGGTGTGGCATTAATGAAGCATGGTGTTCATTTGACCAACTTGGAAGAGTTTTCCTTATAACACTTGTATAAATGGCAAGAATTTCGGCAAACATTGGATATAGATGATATATTTTGCAATTTTTATGTATTGGGTATAAAAGTGGGTATTTGTTGGAGCGTAGAAAAGTTTTTGTGGTTCCGGGAGTGCCTAAACGCAATTTATCGCGAAACGTATACACTTTACGTATCCGATAAAAATAAAATGAACAAAGTTAATAATTATCCTCAAAATAATTATATAACCCTTTCTTGATGTAAACATTTAATTGTTTGATGCCCGTTTACATTGAACGCTAATTTTTAGCTTACGCGATTTAAACTTAATTCATGAAATCACAAGCAAACGCGTACAACGCTAAAAATAAATAGTAGATTTATTGACGTCGCCAATGTCTTGAAAACACAGGGTGTTATAGACCGGTTCTCCTAGTCTAAACTGACTAGGAGACTTTCTTGAGTCCCACGCAAGCTCAAACACATCCTAACAAGCGTATCGATACATAAAGAAGTACGATACATAAGGAAACATATCTAAGCGAATAATAACTAATCCTAACTAGACTTGGATACTTTATCGGGGAAACTCTTTACCAAAAAAAAACTAGACTTGGATACTAATATTACTAACACATACTTTTTTCATACTTGCATCTCAAATTATGACCATATACTACGATTGATATCTTATCAATCATCTTTCCATTGAATGGAATAATTGACCAAAAGACTTGAGGTTATTTCAATACGTTATTTCAATAGTGAAATGAGAAATTAGAATGTACTTCAGAGAAGTGTAACGTTTGAAGCACGACAATTGGAATTTCAAAGTCTCTTGTTTAGAAAGCTCATTTCAGGTGAATCACTGTAAAGTTAAGCAAAGTACCCTTGGAAACAAAGATAAGATATGAAACATAATCAATGACTACAATTTTTGTATGATCATCAATATTACATAATTTGATAAAACAAGAAATCATGTAAAAAAGCAAGAAAATTTATAGAGCATGTCATTTTACACAATTTGATAAAACAAGAAATCATGTGAAAAAGCATACCAGTCGTCTTCTTTTTTTCTTCAAGACCAAACTCTCTGTTGCATTGGCAATTGCATTGAACCACTTAACTTTTCTTGTCGATAACATGATATTTCCCATCACCAATCCGACTAATATTCCACATCCATATCCCAACATCACCACTTTCCATGTACATCCAATCTCATCAGACTCCTCATCATCTCCATCCCCAAAAACGTGTACGGAACTCAGATGCTCACACTTGTTGGACAGCGGAAAGCCACAAAGTCCCAAATTCCCTCCGTATGACCTCACATCAAACTTGTTGAATTGCTTTCCTTGCAGAATACGTCCCTCGAGATGATTTTGTGAAAGATTTAAGGCTGAAAGACCTGTTATGCCTGCAAGGCTTTGAGGGATCTCTCCGATGAGTTGGTTCCGAGATAGGTCTAACGATTCAATCCCCAACATATTTCCTAGAGCATTTGGGATGCACCTTTGGGTTGTTGTCAGATAAGTTGAGCACTTTCAACGACTTGAGGCTACCGATTGTGTTTGGAATTTCCCCTTCAAAGCTGTTATTGGACAGATCAACAATTGTGTAGTCAACCAAAAGTTTGCTAAATATTAGTTCCACATCCTTCATCACCATAATGATAGAGTAATAGTTGCCACACATGGACAAATATTCTGGTTTGGTGCTATTGCTTACCATGTTCTTCATCGCCTCAAAATTTTGAAAATTTTTTCTAGGTAGTTTGCCAACAAACCTGTTATGGGATAAGTCAAGGACTTGTAAACTAGAAAATGCAAGTTCCATTACAGTAGAGGTTTTAATGGGACCATGAAATTTGTTTGATCTAAGTACAAGAACCTGTAGCTCTGAAAGACCTCCTAACCATTCAGGGAATGTGCCATTTAGTTGGTTGTTTCCAATATCAAGTACTTTCAAAGACCGACACTCGGACAAGGAATATGGCACCTCCCCTTCTAATTGGTTTCCATTCAATATTAGGCCCTCTAAATATCCGCATTCACCGTATACATTCGGAATGGTACCATGAAAATTGTTGGTCCCCAAATCTATCATGGAAAGTGGGCCTACGCTTTGTAGAAGAGAAGGTGGAAGAACTCCAGTCAGTTGGTTATTCGTTAATCGAAGGAGCTTAAGATTTGGGAGCATTACACCAATTTCTGAAGGAAGACTACCAGTGAGGTAAGTATGAGCTAAGGAAATATTAACTAGGAGTGAGAGGTTATAAATGGAAGGAGGAATGCTTCCATATAAGTTGTAGTCACAAGAGTAAAATACGATCAAGCTGTTCAAATGACCCAAGGTATCTGGAATGCTCCCACCAAGCGGGTTCCTGCTAGCAGTGAACACTTCCAATGATGTAATATTCCCCATGCTAGGTGGGATTCCACCTTCTAACTTATTATCACTAATTTGAAGAATTTTAAGTTTGGAGAGGAAACTTATCTCCTTTGGAATGACTCCACTGAGTTTGTTGTCATAAAGAATAAGATGACGTAGCCTAGATAGATGACCAAGTTCAGGAGGAATGGTCCCTTGAAAGCTGTTGTTCCAGAGATAAAGCCTACGGAGGAAGCTGAGGTTTCCTACATGAGGAGACAACAAGCCTTCCAAGCCATACGAATATAGCAATATAGCATTCACTCGTTTGTGCCGCCTTCCGCATGAAATACCAGTCCAGTCATATAAATAAAAGGAATGGTTCCACGAGGTTAGAACTTTGTATGGATCATGGGTGATCTTTGACTTAAATGACAACAACGCGAGATAATCAGTCTCATTACCGCCATACAAAGCGGAGACAGTGGCCGAAGTGAGACATATGATCGCGAGACCATAAATAGAAATACGAGAGAAAGATAATAAGTAAATTAATGCTTGTGGTGACTTCATTTTTGGAAATTATACTTATATACTTAAAAGGCAAGATTATTCCCTCAAGGCAGGCGTCATTTAATATGCCAACCCGACCCGCTATTTAATTAAGTTTGGGCTGCTAGGTGTCTTACGCACTCACAAAACCTGCACACGTGGTTTCTTCCTCTTTCCTCCCACTTTTCTATACTACCACCGCCCAAAAACACAGTCTTTCCTACCATAACAAAAAACATGTAGAATCCGAATGGATCTATCATCGATCAAAGCTACTTGAACGAGTTAGGTCATGACGGCTGCTGTCGGAACTCCGACAAAGGGATCCGACAGGTGCGCCGTTATGAGAGAGTGTCGTTCCTTCCATTGACGCCGTGGTGATGTGCGATTAGATTACTAGGGTTTCTAGGGTTTGTGTTTTTGATGTGGCAAAAAATGGACACCATGATTTATAGCTGACCATGTTGCTACTAATGGCTCACAATCAAATAAAATGGTGAGTTACTTTTAAAATTATTGTTTGCTTTAAGATTTTCTTTTTATAAAAAGTTTATTCATTCTGGGATGAAGAAAATGAAAATTATTATAAACCAATTCCATTGATGATATGCATTGTTTTGGTTGGTCTTTATACAAATTAAGATTTTGACTGATTTCGTTTGCTTTGTTTGGTACTATATGTGACATTAACAAGTTATAGTTGGTATTGTTGCAGGTGATAATGTAGACGCGAAGCGTAGTGATGGTTGTGGGCTTCATCGGGATTTGGGTGGAATGGGGTTACAAAACTGGCCAACATATTCATACTCCAGGTAATTTCTTGTCTTTTTTGGGATTGTATCTCATATAGAAGATGCCGTTAATTCTTTAGCCTATAAGGTCGGGGCGTGTTTAAGGTATCCGATTTATGTTTCTATTTGTTTGGTTTCGGTCTTACAAAATAGGTTAAAAGACTGATGGTTATTTCCGGTTTAAATCGGTGGTGATGAGTGGCCATCTGCTCGGCAAAGGTGTCTATAATCATGGGTAACAATGGAAACTATTCTTCTACCCCATAACCTGTTGAAGGTACATTTTATTCCTGTAGCCAATAATTTTTTGTATTCAACATTTTACATTATTGGTGTAGAGATATTGTTTCTGCAATCACAATTAACACGTTAAATCAGTCAGAAACAGATGCAATTGGACAAATAGATTAACTAAGTTGGATCAGTTGTGGCAAGAACATTTAAGATAATTTCTTTTTATATATTTTCTTTATGTTTACCTTTGGGAATGCAATGCCAAGACATCGTTAAAAGCATTTTTGAGTGTTCACATTGCCCGTACGCATTTAGATATTAGTAGGTTGGTGCTTCCGTAGTCTATAAGCAGACAAGTAGCTTACACTATTGTAAAGATTGCATCTTCTGTGGAAAGGGGATTGTGAGGTGAAGTATTTAACATCCAACAATGGAACTTGCAGGCTCTAAAGGCAGTCGTTGGAGGCTTGGAGCAATATCACGTAATCTTGCAGAACTTGAGGATCATCAAGGGAGCTACTTATCAATTCATGACCAACCTGCTGTTCCTCTCAAGGTTTTTTCTCGCCGTTACAATCGTCGTTGTGCTTTTGACCATTTTCATTGTTCTTTTGAACCATTTTGGGGGGTTCATCGATTATAGTTCGACCATTTTCATTAGCTTCTAAGTCTTTAATACATGTTACTTATTGTACGGCCAAATTATAAGTAACATGTATTACAGATTTTAGAGAAGAGAAATGTGAGAAACAAACATAGGTAAAAGGATGGAAGAGAGATGTATCTATGGTCTTATTTAGATTCAGCAATATAATTAGAAAGTGTTTTAGGATTTTAGCTAAAGATGCAATAAAGTAAGAAAATCGCATAAGTTATTTTTTTTGTCCCAAGTATGATCTTAGTTTAGATATAATCTAAACTTTCGAGGAACCTCCCACCCGACTCTCAAAAACTCTGATGCAATGTGTTAAAATAACATCACAAACTCTTTTTGCCTTTTTTACTGACAAATACTGATTTATGGTTTCTGGGTGCTAGCATAAATGTTGACAAAGAGTTTGAGCTTGCCGACTTCCTGAAAGCACATGTAATTCATTTGAATCACTTATATAAGACAATGCCTAACACCGCCTTATCTGGTAATTCATTTCCATAATGCTGCAACGGTAGTGAGAATGCAAGTTACTTGCACAAAAAAAGTTATTTGCGCATTTTCTTACTGAGAAACGCATTGTCGAACCTTAATTGTTTTAATGCTAATTATGTCTTAAAAATGCTTATTTGGAAAACTTAACTATTTCACCTTTTGTGATTGATTCATTTCCTTTACTAATCGATGTTTTAGATCTTCCGTTTATACCTATTTATAATGATAAGAAAACTAAATTTCTATAACTACTTTTAGTGTTCAGTTATAGCAGCTTTTGAACCATTCTATATTCTTCTAATATACGTATTAACCTGTTAGCGATAACACATAACTTATTCACATTTTCTAATAGAGGAGGCGAAATGTGCGGCTTTGGCGATACGTAAAAATGGATAGTTTTTGGCGGGGGTCTGTTGAGGCAGTGTTCGATTGCCTTGACCCGAAACACCTTCAGTCCAAAAATTCATACATCTTTATGAATAATCAGTGCCACCGTGCAGCAGAAAACGACTATATTTTTCGATAGTGATATAATTTTTTAAATAATAGAATATAACATGATGCATACATTAAAAAAAATGGTGGGCTACTGACCCATTCGACCCGTATGCAGATGAAACTTAACTCGAACTGACCAGTCTACAAGTTGATATGTGGCTACTAATACTTATAGTGTATGAGTTTGATCAAAGAAAAAACCAATTTATACGGTGTTTGGGATTGCTTATAAGCAGGTACTAATGCTGTGAAGTCTACATAGGGACATCTTTGTCTTATCAAGGATCAGAATGGGTACTCAGATCTTGAAATGGGCATTACACGGTTAGTTCTTTTCTCTGGGAAGGTTTGTAAAATATTTAAAACAAGTAAATAAAGGTAGCAAGTTAGGCCTTGAAAGCTTATGATGTTAGCTATGCTTATTGTCATAAAATAGAAACATGTGTTTTTAAATGGACCTGTTTGCCCATAGATTGTAACTGTAATTACTCAAGTGGATACAAAAGTTTAATTACTCAAAGATATATTCACATCAGTAACTTGCCATTGTATCACATTAATTCCATCAGTTAGGATTACAAATACAATTTTCTATTTGTATTGACTGTATGAGAAGTGCATTTGATTATCTAAAGCACATATGCTACATTGATACATCTTTCACTCTATAGATTGATGTCATACTTGAGCTCCTTTTTGGAATAAAATATTTTTTATATAGTGAATCCTAGATATTGTATTAGTGTGTATTAAATTTATTTCAGGTCCACTTTAATTTTACCTAATCATTACGAATTTTTTTTGACAAACACAGCGAATATAAGCTTTTGTGACTTTCAAACTTTATTTAGCTATTGTTAACTTTCAAACATTAGAGATAGACCAGTTTCACCAATAAAACCCGAGCATACAATCATATATAAATCAGAGTAACTGCTTCTTATAAACTTGAAAACACAAACAAAATTTCCGACTACATGACAACTTCTTTGAAGGTGGCTGTTATCGGAGTCGGTTTACTGGACTGACCACTGCTCGAGAACTGCAAAGAGAATCCCACCAAGTTGTTATATTTTAAAAGTCACACAGAATTGTTAGAACATGGGCCTATGATCCACGAGTCGAGTCTGATCTATTAAGACTTAACCCAAATAGAGATATTGGTCAGGGATCACTCTACAAATCCATGCAAACAAATCTTCCACATGAACTCATGAGCTTCACTGATTTCAAATTCAGTGAAAAAGTCTACGATGATCCAAGAACGTATCCAGGTCATGAATAAGTTTTGATGTTCTTGGAAGATTTTGCAAGAAATTTTGAACTAACCAAGTTGATTCAGTTCAATACGGCTGTGACCCGAGTAGAAGTCATTGGCTCGGGTAACAGCGAGTTTGAAGTTGAGTCGGAGACTAATGGGGTGAGTTTGGTGAAGGTGTTTGACGCAGTCATCGTTTGCAATGGTCACAATAGTCAACCTCGACTTGCGATAGATATTCCAGGTACAATACAATACTTTATTTTTTCACATCATATTTTAGGTAACAAAACCAAGATTTAAAGATTAATCCAATTCAATTTAACT
>BQNB010052104.1:0-40645 GCA_026074375.1 Tanacetum coccineum
TGGAATTTATTGATTCTAAAGAAACTCTCTATCATTTAATTCTATCGAATTTATAAGGTTTACAAAGTAACGTCTTCATTTTCAAAAATCTAGGCAATACACTATACTTCATTATCAAAAATAAAGCTAAGAATGATACCTGTTATCGTTTTGATATATTTCTAGAATGTGAGGCCTAAATAAATCGAACTTATATTCCATCATATCTATAAAAAAAAATCTATTTCTAGAACATCAGGTGGTCCAGGCTAGTTGGACTTCGATAGGAACACTTGTTTGCTTGACTTGGTAGAAGGATAAGGTCGTTTTTAAGTACCCGATCCGGACTGCTAAAATGAGAGTAAATTAAACGTGCGTCTTTTTGGATATGATGTATAGACCAAATATGGAGTTATCATAGATTATGACTATTACGATATCTCTTTTGAATTCTAAAGCAGCTATGTGCATGGTCCGATTTACTTAACCACAATAAACATGTCGTGAGAAAAGGGGGATAACGAGACCTAGACTTATCGTACATGACAACAATACTATCTTTGTCTAAGTAGCTATAGTTAAGCATGAAAAACAATCACGGCAATGGCCATTGACACGAAGATGAATCTGATCCATACATACTTGTTAAAGTTATGTAGGATAATGATCTGTAAAGCTATCGTAAATGCTCATGAACCAAATGTCATGTAATGTTCCTTACTGTATTAAGCTTTTTGATGCTCAAGTATGCCAGTGTAGCAAATTAATGACAGAATGATTTTTATGGTTTAGTGGCTCAAAGTGTGTGATGACTAACAAAAGAGTGAAAAAAATTATGATAAAACTAAAACATTCAATTTGATGGTGCAATTTATTATGACTCGTAGATGTATTACTTACATACACGTGAACAACATAGAATTTGCACACTACATACACATATTGGTAGCATATATTTTCTATATGTTAAGATTGTATCAGTTTCAAAAAGGTTGATGCAAAGCTATAGATAGGAATCAAACATGTCTAATATAGTTGGCTATAAAAACATATGCTACGACCATTTCAGTTTTGTAGACTTGTAGTATTCTGAGCTGAAAATGGCCACATCTCAAGGTTGTATATAAGTAGTTTTTTTGTTTAAACTCGCGCGTCAGGTAAGGTTGAAATTGTTATTGTATCGGATATACAGCTTTAGTCCAAAAAGAAAGAGTACTTAATCACATTTTGTAACTTCTTTTTGTCTTCTACATAATTTGAACACATATTAATATATTATATCTATGTTAATGATTATATCATCCAAAAATGTTGATGAAAAGCTGAATATTGGAGTGAAACAGGGCTGTGTAATACGGAGCAACTCATATTTGTATAGAATTTTGACTCAAAAATGTCCACTTCTTGAGGTAGTCATTTGTTAGTACAAATTAAGGCTGGATGGTATGGTGGTGACAAAGTTACCCGACACGTCAGCGCCACATCAACTTTTTCTCTCCAAATAAAACTCACCTTTCAACCGTAATAAGAACTCACCTTACAACTAAAACTCACATTTCATTAAAATATCCAATTTATATAAAATATACCCTTATTAAATACCCACACACACTCACAACCAAATAAAATATATTAATTAAAAAGAAAGGGGCCCACAAAATAAAACTCACCGCGAGGTGAGTAACCCACCTAATTGACACAAAAAGTGCCCAAAACTCACCTAGCAAAACTGAGGTGGCAAAAGTCACTTTTAGGGTGGGATGACACTCACATGCGACTTGGAAACTCACCTAGGTGAGTTAGTGGTAAACTCACCACCATACTGTGCAGCCTAACAGGCTATGGTTTTTTCTTATCATAAACTCATTTTGGTTTCACATAGTAAAAACCACTGTTCACCAGAGGACTAAAAATATGAAAATGTAAAATTTTGATAACTCGTCTTAATACGAAAGCGTGGACATAAGAAACGTAAGAAACAGGCTTAAAACGAGAAAGATACGCACTATTTTATACTTGTGCACTATTTCCTGATGTGAATAGTGTTGGTTCGTTTTTAATAGTCTCCCTAAGAATGATTTGCAATATAGTTTTGCAAACCATACATCTCGGTTAATTCGTCTACAGGGTATCCGCGCCGCACGAATACCTTCCTAGTAGGGATGGCAACGGGCGAGAAAAAAGCATTACCCATGGGTATCCACACGTAAATGGGCGGGTAATCGTATTATTTTTCACCCGCGGGCGAATTGTGGATGAAAATTTATACCCATCGGTAGGTGGCGGGTGGGTGACGAGTAATGCATACCCATCATGGGTGTACCCATTTAAGAAACTGTGTACCCGCCTAAATACTCACGGGTGTACCTTTAAACACATTTGTGTTAAAATAAAATTTATTATACTACTTAAATATTTGATAACTACTAAAATCTCTAGACTACATAGTAAACTAACAGTTTTTTTAAGTTACTAAGACTAAAAGATGAATATGAAATATCAAACTTTCAAAGATATATACATGATATATCTCAGTACATGTATGTGATTTGGTGTAATGATGATTAATTTTTCTAGTTTTAGACATGCCATTAAGTATTTTGTGAACTTGGTATTTAGAAAATTGATATGAAGCTAATTACTCAGTTTCATTTTACAAATCATAGTTTTATTATTTTATTTTCAATTCACAAACCCACGTGCGGTTGGTACCCACGGCATGGTATCAGGGTAAAAAGTTGAGACCCAATGGTTGGGTGACGGGTGTTGGCTAGAGAGAAAAAAATCACGGGTTCAGGTGACGGGTTTGATAAACCCATACCTATTACTCACGGGTGTCATCCCTGCTTCCTAGTTCAATACAAAGGGTTTATTTGGTTGACTATTTTTGAATTATTATTCAAAAGCATATTTGAAAACAGTAGCATGTATAATTGTTTGATTTTTTAATGACAACACTTTCGTTAAAAATAAATCAAGCTTATTGTAATTAAACGGACATTATAAATATACACATTCACGGACAAAAACGAAGTCGTTTTGACTTCGGGCCACCTGTTACAGTAACGGGCTCCCATTTTGGGCCAGCCCGATTTTAGTTCTTTTTTTTTAATTATTTTGTTTTTGTTTTTTTTTGTTTTTTTGTTTTTTTTAAATTTGTATGCACAAAGTAGGAGGGAAAAAAAATATTACAAAAGTTCCGATTTATTCAGATAAAAAAAATACCCGCGGAAACATCTTCGATACCTAATAACTTTAAAATAATCGATATGGTCACAAACGTACAACTCATTATATTAAAAAAAAACCATATAGCAAAAAAAACAACACTTTAAACATTAGGCCCAAAACATAAGCCATATAAAAAAAATTATTACTAAAACTATACACATTTGTCGACAAACTAGCCTAAAATTCGCATAAAATGTGGCCCAAAGTAAAAAAAAACTAACCCAAAATTAGCCTGAAAAACGAAGTCGTTTTGACTTCGGGCCACCTGCTACAGTAACGGGCTCCCATTTTGGGCCAGCCCGATTTTAGTTTTTTTTTTTAATTATTTTGTTTTTGTTTTTTTTAATTTGTATGCACAAAGTAGGAGGGAAAAAAAATATTAAAAAAGTTCCGATTTATTCAGAAAAAAAATTCCCGAATCGTACAAAAAAAGAAAATATCTGGGAAAAAATTAGCCAAAAAAAAAACCCAAAAATAGCCTGAAATCTGGCCCAAAGTAAAACAAAAAATACAAAACGGACCCTCACCTTTTAACTATTTATGATTTTCTTACACAAAAATTCCCGTAAAAAAATTTACAAAACCGTCCCAAAAAAAGAAAATATTCGGGAAAAAAATAGCCCGTCCCAACGCAAATTTTTTTCCCCGAATTATACAAAAAAAGAAAATATTAAAAATTAGCCCCGCCATAACGCATCGCCCAAAAAAAAACCCCCGAAACGTAAAAAAAATTATTCGGGAAAAAATTAGCCCCGCTTCAACGCGCGGGTTCTTTTGTTTGTTTAAAAAACAACGGACAATGAACATTAAAAAACAACACAATTGAGCAAAATCAATGTACCTTTCACCTTAGATGAGCAATAGTCATTTTTAAAAACACTGATTTAAATAATTTTATATTCAAAATCAATGTTGTAAACCTAAAAAGCATTCGGTTAGATGTTTAAAAAAGTATGAAGGCTGCCTTTAAGACATTTATTATAACAAAAAAAAAGTACCTTATGTTCTCTTTAGAAATAAGAATACTGATATTGACGAAAGTAATTTCTTTATGAACAATTATGTTAGCCAAAAAGTTGCAAAAGGGAAAATACATTAAAGGTCATATACAAACAAATCTCATTCAAATTACTTTTTTTTTAAAGATAATAATATTATAGAACCAAAACAAAAGTTGATGAAAAGAGAAAGAGTAAAAGTGCTAATTGAGACATGTGTCATCATGAGGTTGCAAGTTATTTTTAGAAAAAAAATGATGAAGAGAGAGGATAAAAAGTGTGTTTTACGGAGTATAGTTAAAATAGATAGACAGATAGATACGCCATTGTATATACCAAAGCACACATTGTGTTCTCTATCCCATGTGGGATTTATTTTAATGACAAAAATAAAAAGTTAAGAGCTTACAAGTTAAGGTAGACAAGAACCGGCCTTGGTAAACTAGTTTTGTTATATTATTAGTTTGATGAAAGCGGACATCACAAACCAGTAACATAATATAATCTTAACATGCACGCGTCATATACACTACAGTATATAAGCAAGCACAAATTCTTTTTTTTTTTGCTCCACGTGGGATTAAAACTTAAACCAAGTTTTTACAAAGATAACCACATACAATAAGGTGTTCTAGAGATATTATATAGCCCTTTCGCTTCCATCATCAAATGTATTTTTTTTTCTGTTGCTAAACAGTATCATTGAGATTACTAGTTGCGGCTATCCTAATTGCCTTCATGCAGTTGTCCAAGACACTCATAGAGGTATTAAAATGGTTCGTGCAAGTTGTAACTGGTCAAAGGGTAAATTTTTTAAGCGTGGTTCCGAACAAGTTGATTGACTCTATCTTAATAAGGGAATTTACATATATATCCCCTAAATATTGCAGAGAAATTACATATATATCCAAACTAACTTAATTTTTACATATATATCCCTCATTTTGTTTCAAAATTATGTATATATCCTTCTTTTTTTAATTCTTGAAAATTTCTAAAAAAATTTCACAATATTGTGTATGTTGGTGCATAAAAAAGTTATGAAAGAAGTTTTCCTAAAAGTTGATAGTTTTGCCGAAAAATATTATGAAAAAAACGTTTGTGCATTAAATCTTTTTTGTGCAAAAAAAAAAGTCGTTTTGCCTCCCCACTTCTTTTGACTTATTACATCAAAAATTATATGCACATCATACAATAAACAAGTTAAAAAATTTTTAGCATTAATAAAATTTTTGTACATAATAAAATCGTTTTGTGTGCATTAAAAAACATATAAACTCAACATAAAATAACTTCATTTACAAAAATTTATGATTCACAAAATTTAAACTTGTTAATATAATATATGACGCAATAATATTTCAATGAAAAAATAAAATGAAGTTTGGTACTAAAATGAATTTTTAATGCAAAAAAATGAATTACTGCACAAACATTTTTTTTTTTTTAACATTTTTTAGGCAAAACATCTACTTTAGAAAAACTTCGCTTCACAACTTTTTTAGCACTAACATAGGGACACGATCATTGTGAATTCATTTACATTTTTGTTCACGAATTTTTTAAAAAGAGGGATATATATGTAATTTTGAAGCAAAAGATAGACATATATGTAATTTTTAAGTTTGTTTGGATATATATGTAATTTCTTTTCAAAATAGGGATACATATGTAATTCTCCCAATTATATAAAGTACTCAGTTGGATTATTGGTAACTGAATAATATTTATACTACTTTATAATGTATTTCAGATATTCCCAAAACGAAAGGCTTAAAATATTCAAACAACTCACATAGACATGAAACTACCTCCAATTTGATGTCGTAATTTTATGTGCAATTAGTATATTTTTAAATTTTATTTTAATCATTACAAATAATAGCAATCCGTTATCGAAAATCGTTAAACATTATTCACAAATATAAACGTAAAAATTAAAAAATCGTTAAACAGCATTCATGTCTTACCATTCTAGTTAGAACCTAATGCATAGTCGGATAAAATGTTTGTAAAGTAAAATACAATGTTGAATATTTGCGTTTTGAAATTTTAGGCATCCTCTCTTCAATGACCATGTTAAGATGAAACGTTATGCCATGCAGAGAAAGAAAAATAAAAAATCAACATGTTTACGTTGTAGGAACATTGAACATTTCCAATCTTTTAGTACACAAAGTATTTGTTAGCTGACAAAGTCAAAAAAGCCATTTTTTATCATTATTTTTCATCGATCCCAAACACCATTCAATTCTAAGAAGTCAAGTGTTGACTTATAACATTGAACCTCCGTACAATTTTGATTAGCTCAAAAGGTTGATGTTGGGACAAAATGAACAATGACTATGGACGACCATTTTATTACCAATGAATTATGTTATACGGAAAACATGATTAAACCAGAGTTTATAGAAGACATACTTTTAGATATTTTAAATGAAAAAAAAGTTAAAAAGAATTAGAGATTATACAAATTAGTAGAAGACTAGACTGATCTTGTTATAGTTTTACTCTAGCAAGACCAAATGTCACCTCCTAATAACATAGTAGTAGTCCAACACCATACCTAAGTTCTATACACCACGGTTTATAAGCAAGCACAAAGTCTTTTCTTTGCTCGATGTGGGATAAAATTAAATGAGTAATGACTATGGACGACAAACCACCACCAAATATCCCAGTGGTAAAGCCATTCGTTTCTTCACAAGAGGTGAATAGTTCAAACGTCGCTAAGTGTCTATATCTAAAACAAAAAAGCTCACCTTCCCGAGATAATCTCATTTGTTTACTGTAGACGATAATTTTTTTAATGATTTTATGCTATTTAAACAATAAAGGATAAAACAAACACCTTATACACACAAGAAAAAAACTTTTAATATTTTTAAAAAAAGGCAAATTTTCCAAATAATTTTTGCTATTTAAACAAATAAGGCTAAACAAAACATTAATACACCGCACACATCAATGAAAAAAATAAAGAACACGAGGCATGTCGACACCCGTGCGTTGCACCGGACTTAGTCTGTGGGCAAAATTATTTGTTGAGCTACTTGCTAGTAAATGTAAAAAGAGTTGGACTCTGACCCTAAACATTCCTTGTGAGCGATTCTTGCCACCCCGAAATTAGCAATCTTGGGTTCAAAATCCTTATCAAAAGTATACGTATCTAACTTTTGTTTGTTTAAACAGTTGTTTAGATTTCGAAATTAGTAATGAAAGCAAAGAAGAAGAATAGTTTAAAGCGACTAAAAAAGTTCCCCAATGATAGTGATACATACCTGAAGCTTGTTAGCGATTCCAATCTTTTGCTTCTTGCTAATAACCACATTATCCGCCGCCTCTCATTTCCTAAATAAAACAAAAAAGAAGAAAAAAAAATCCAGAATCTCTGCAGGAGGGGGTGTTGCGGTCTGAGGTGCTGGTAGACTAAGAATTGGTTGTGTTGTTGATTTGAAGGAGGCATCTAAGTTAAAGTCAGGATCTCCTGGTTTAGCTCCTTTTCCAATATGGCAATGGAATATATAAGTGTTGTTTTTTACCTGTTTGAGCGCATCAGGGACATGGCAGGTGTCTTTGTCCTCAACGACATTTACTACTTCGTTACATTCTGGAACGAATGTATGTGCTTCTAGGCTAAATCCACGTAACGGTTTCCGTGAATTCCGTTGTCGATAACAATCCTGAAACCATATTAAAGTCAAGTTGTCACAAGGTAGTTTATGTTATTGGTGTTTATCTTTAAAAAAAAATTCTTCAGTTCTTACCCATAGTTCGGTATTGGCTGCGGACCATGGTCTCGGCATTGTTCACGAAACTGAAACTTGAGATTATTTGCTTTCGTAAACATGATTACTCCTTAAGAATGATTAACTAAGTGATTATGCCATTTAAACATCTTTTTAATCATTCTTGTTAAGCATTTTAAGCTTATTATCTGTTTAAAAGCAAAATCTCAATGTTACGAAACCTGTATTAGTTACGAAACCAATGATTTAAGTCTATAAAATGATATTTCCAGTGATCAATTAATTCCAATTAAGTATTTAAACACTTACAATCATTTACCCTTAATCAATTTCACCTTTTAAGCACTTTTCAAATTTACGAAACCCTAGAATTAACCAAAACCTATTTAACCAATCAAATATAACAATTAAAGCACATATATTGTAAATAAGGCTTGATTCTTACGTTTTCTACACAGGGTTTCACTAAAAACGATTTTGAACGAAAGGTTTTGATATTAAAAGTATACAAAGAAAATACTAACCTAATCTTTTTTTGTATTAATGACAAAGTGATATTGGTTTCGTACATAACTATGGCTTTATATATCATCCCGAAAAAGACCTTTTGCATTTTTTCAGTTTTAGTCCCTTAAGTTTCTTACGTAAGCTATTTAAATCCCTACGAAAGCTACTTTTGAACTTTGTCAGTTTTAGTCCCTTAAGTTTCTTATTTAATCAAAATATTATAAATAAGAAACTTAAATGAAAGATTGCTAGTGTTTTTAAATAAGAAATATTTCCAAGAAAATATTTTAATCAAAATATTTCCAAAATTTTCAAATTGGTAAATTTCTACCAAAATGAAAGATTGTACTTAGCAAACATCGCATATAACAAGTTGAAATTAGATAAAATATTTTGAAAATTTTAAAATAATGTGATAAAATCATACGAAATATTTTGATCAAAATTTCTTGTTTAATGTGATGAAATTAGTCGGTTTTTTTTCGAGACACAACCTCCGTCCGATTTCATTTGATTGAAAAGATGAGTTTTACAAAAGAAAGAATGCAAGAAGGCAAAATCTATAACATGCCCGGTAATTTCACTTTTATAAGTTTCAAAACAGACTTTGACGCGAGTCTTTCAGCCATTTTCTTGTCTTGGGTCTGGCACGTCTCCTTGTAAATTCTGCCTTGTGCTTCCACTTCTATGGTGAAAGATATTGTGCCGTCTTCTGAACGTTTAGTATGTTTTCTCATTTCATAATGATTTTTCTGAACGAGATCATGCAACTCCTTCACCGGATGCAGTTTTAAGGTCTCTGGCGTGACTAGTGGCTCAAGCAAAGGCCTAATGCTCGCAAAGACTTGTTCTTTATTGTATCCAGAATCAATAAGAATTGCCCCGGCTAGAGATTCTATGACATCTCCCAGTACCTTTGGAAAAGTGGTCTCGGACTCCCATCCAAAAGTAGTTTCTGAGGACAGAATGTCAAAGTCACTAACAGCGGTAGCTATATGCCTATGCAGGTCTTGAGATCCGTGGAGAATATGTTTATGAAGTTCAACTTTAACGGCTGACTGAGCATAACAATCATTATTTACTGAAGCAGACCTCAGATCCGTCAACATTCCGGGAGACATTCCCGGATATTTATTATACATATGTACAGTTATTAGATAATCCAGGACCGCATCACCAAGAAACTCTAAACGCTGGTAACATCTTGGAATGTCAGGTAGCATATAAGATCCGTGAGTTAGTGCCTCAACAAGCAAAGAGGCGTCACGAAATTTATAATTAAGTAACGATTCTAAATGTTGAACATTTAGATAGTCTTGTGGTTGCAATGTGAAGTTTCTTTCGTATGGCGTATTGACAAAGTCAACCTTTATTCCAAGCCAGCTCATAAAAGATAGAGCGGCCATTTCACCACCTTCACTAAGAAAAACACCAATTAGTGCTTCTGCCACATCAGCAACCACTTTCTTTTTCAATGTGCGTTTATACCCATAATAAACTTTTCTCTTACTTGAAAGAACCTCTTCTTCTAATTTCAAGCTGTTGTAACGGTCCCCGGGAACGGACCATGTTTTTGGATCAAATGGCTCGTTACGTATAAATCCTGGAAGATTGCTGTTACATCCCAATCTGCATAATGAGTCGTTTGAAATAATTTTTTCTCTCCGAGAACTTAAAATGCCCTCATGTTGGTCTTGGAGCGATTTGAATAACTGTTGACTAGCAGCATATTTAAGAAACGAATCGCCCAAAGTCTCAAAGATTCAATTGGAATCTTTCAATCATTTTATTGTTGGTATAGCTTCCAAGACCTTGAAAGCAGGAACATTTCCCTTTTGCTGACCGCAATCTAAATGCATCTTTTTCAGATTGAGAGCAATTAGATAGGACTCAATCCGATGCATGATGGAAGGAACCAAAGAGTAAGAATAGAAAGTGCTTATAGATATTGGAGACATCAGAATGTAACAAACTTCAGCAGGCAGTTCGACCCCTGCATTACTTGATTCTTTATCCTTGTGATATCTGCCTTTTTGAAGTAAATTTCTAACAACAAAAAGTTGTCTTGCACAAAAAAATGATTCTTCTTCGAACCGCAAGTCAACGTTATGCCGTTCTTTGTAGTATTTTTTATATGTAGTGAGTTCCCCTTCCCTAATTTGCAAGGGTGAATTAGCATTTAAGCCGATTAACCTTTTGGTTATGCAGTACACATGTCCTAGATGAGGAGTATATACTAAAGAATTTTCCACCACACAGCTGCAAACTAATCCATTTAGTGTGTGTACTTTGTCATGACGATTGGAGTTGGATTACACTCACGTTCTTCTGTTAGGAATGGAAATGAAACAGAATGAACGGAGACCCCAATCAATTTGACAATGGAGATCCTATTTGACACTTTTGTAGGAGCAAAAGAAATCAAACGCATAAAGATCCTTATTAACATTAAATGTCCAAGGAGACAGGAATAAGCTTTGTGATGTTTCGATCAAGAAGTACTCTTAAACAACGACATCTGGAATTGAGTATTATATGTTTTATCTGTGCAGAAGTATGCAAAGACGTTCTATGTATGTAAATGGAAACAGCAATCTCCTCTATTCAGCATCAAGATCAAAAATAAACCTCATTCTCAAGTCAAACTCAGTGATAACTCCAAGCACAATATCTTGGATGGGATTATCCGTATTCCAAATATCTTATTCAAATTTAATTGAGTAGAAATGATACAACTTAGATGAATCATCCGCCATTGGCCTAAGAAGCTCAGGTGGCACGTATTGAACTTGTTCTTCTACAAAGTCGTAAGCAATTTCTTTTGCATTGCCAGCTTTCTCCACAGTATCAGGAACAAGATTGTCTGTTAAAGCACCCAGCTTGTGTAATTCTATGCATGCTGTAAAGCTTGCAAGTTGCTTCAGCATTTTTGGGTTGCATTCAACATACACACTTGGAAGCGGACAGTTTTTAGGAAAATAGATATAGCAAGTTCTTGCTTCCTTATCAATTACGAATATTGGATAAGGCTTGAAATACCCGTCTGAAGGTAGCCTGGAACAATAAAAATAAACCATAGAAATGCTAGAGCTCAGGCTTAAAGAAGCACCAGTAGACTCTACACGATAAACAGGTTCGTTGAATATTGCACTATAAGGTGGCTCACAAGGTTCAGCTGCATGACTCAGTGACGCATCCCGCATAATTTGTCCACTAATAAGGTAATTGTTCACTTTGTCTTGTGTTTCCACATCACCACTTCGTAACAACAACAAAAACTCTGAGTTCCGCATTCGAGCACGACCTCGAGACTGTATAAAGCTGCAAACTGTAGATGAAAGGTCGAATCTAATAACAAGATTGCAACTCTGAACGTCTAATCCTTCTTCAAGAATTGATGTGGCAACAATGATGTTGACCTTTCCTTCGCGAAACTCATCAACAATTTTATTTTGTACGCCACGGCTTTGTGACTGCACTGGAGAATTATTACCTGCCGTGTATTCTGTCTTCCACCCAAATAGTTTAGGGTTTAGCTCACAAAGTAAGCTTTTGAGTACGATGGCCGTAACCACCCTCTCCACAAAGATGATGCATCGCATGTCATCCACATGCCTATACTCGGCCAATGCTTCAATTAAGCAAACCACTTTTGCGGAAAGTAAGCCAAGGTCCACACTTCTTTGGTTGATCATTGTTTTGTCCAAACATTCCACAGTATGTAAGAAGAGAATATGTCGTTGGCATCTTTACAGAATTCTCTAGCAACAGTCTCACCACGTGCATCCTGTTTCCCCCATGTAAAAAAATCGTTGGCTTCACTTGAATCAACTTCTGTTGCCTTTGATGCCAACCCAAAGCCTAACTCTTGCAAACAAAACTCGAATGCTGAATTTAATCTCGACAATCTTCTGATTGCACTTTCTGTGGAAGATTCTGACAGGTTTGAATTCTGGATTTTCGATTCATGTCTTTCTCTTAACATTGACAAATCACGTTTTATCATCTCAAGAGCTGGACGAGGAACCTCCGTGTCTTTGTAGTACCATTATTACTTGAGTTGAGAATGAAATGTCCCACCCCCCCCCACCTCCCTAGTACATATTCACTAGCGCATGTATATACCTTAGAATGCATAACACTCACGAGTGCCTTGATCTGTTTTCCAAAATTCCTTGTTTGAGCTTGACCCTTTTTCTTTACACATGTGAACCTTCATTCCAAATATCCTATGAAGCCTGAGAAGCACCAGCCGTTTCTGATGATGGTAACCCATCATAATCTGAAACATAATCGTTGTTTTCCTCATGGCATTATGAATTCATCGAATAACAGTAGTTTTAATGTGCTGCGCCTTAGAAAACTATGATTTCCATGCATCTTTAGAATGGCTGTTCATGACAATGAGCTGATTTTTGATATTTTTCCTTCTTCCACTCAGCAGTAAACTCAAGAATCAACAGCCATATCCCCCAATACACCACCACTTTAGGTCTAAGAGATGCCTTGCAACCTCCGCTGCTGTATGAAACAACACAACAGAGTGGTACCAAAAACACTGCAACATTTGGGACTTTTTTTATTATTAGCAGATGGGCAACCGGCGTAGCAGCATAATAGCAATCAAAGTTTTTCCGGATCCGGTTTCCAGGAAAACAATAGTGTTCTGCTTGATTGCTTGGTCAAGAGCTTCTATCTGATAACTTCTTGCATTAGAAAACTGGTGTTGATCATCGATGCTGACGTCACTATTACTTCCAGAGCTTCCATCGCCATTATTATTCGCCATAATAACTAACTGACAGACTATGTGAAATCGTTAGCGTTTTTATATAAACTAGTAATCGTTGTTTATGAAGAAGAGTTGATTGAATTGGTTTGTGTTTGTGAGTGGGGGTATTTATACAGGTTCCCTTATCTTTCACTTTAGTCACTCAGCCGATGTGGGATACTGGGATTTTCTCTTTTTTTTTTCACTCGCATCAAAATATAACAAAATAGAACTGATACTTTAAGTGTACAAAGCAAGTTCTCTTGGAAACTGCTTTCAAGGAGTCTAATATTTTTAATTCGGCATCCGGAGATAGGGCGTTAGCATTTGAAGTCTTAAACCCGATATTGGGGCTCTTGAACTCCCTGAACCATCATTGGCGGATTCATCGACTATGGCTGGCACACCATTGTTAACTTGACCGGGCATCGATGGATTAGGTTGGCCGAGTATAGAAGGTACACCTGGTGGTGCTAACATTTGAGGCATCCCAAGATATCCTGATAATTCAACGTGAAACTTTGGAACCTGGTAAATAAGTCACATGGTCATGTTTATAACAGAAACTTTGGAAATTTATTCAGATCACACAATCAATTAAATTGTTTTTCAGATCTAACAGTTAGAGTGTGTTTGGATGTGAAGTTTTAAGGTCATTTTTATTTACCCCAAAACTAACAGTTGTAATGCAGCTGAAAATGTACACTGAAGCAAAGTATTATGATTTACTAGACCTCCAATACAGCATACATATATTTTGATACATTTATAAGCCTGGTTAACTATTTTCATATTTCATATTACCGAAACACCCTCTTTGCCAAACCTCAATGCTTTATCACCGAAATTGTAATTCTTAATAATCCAAACCATCATAAACGTAATCGATAACACTCACGGAATCATGTGTTAAGTAGTTCACAACAATATATATGATCATTCTACATTGTTCGCTAAGCTCAATCATAATCATGTAAGTACATAATTGCATAAATTATACAAAAAGAATTGAAGCATAATTTTACCAATATAGTATTAAAATAAACTTATGCAAAGATAAATTATAGCTGTATATTTTGAATTTGGATTTAAGTACGTAAATTGCTTAAGATTTTAGTGATATTTGTATAAGCTTGATTTTAACATATATGAGCTTAATTTGTGCTATATAAGCTTACAAGCTATACGAACAAACACACCTAATCTCATTAGATGACATACTCTTATAATATCTTATATGACAAAAAGTTAAGAGCTTATATAAGTTACTAGTTTGAAACAACCAAACTTATTACCCGTATTTTTGAAACTTTAAACAAGAATGATGGTAACAACCCAATAACATAATATTATTCTCAACCTGTCCTAGTCAAATACAACATAGTATATAACGAATCAAAATGTCTTTTCTTTACTCTATGTGGGATTGTAAACTTAAAAACTACGTTATCGCAAAAGGGACCACATACAAAGTATATTGTTCTTAAGACATAACCTTTTGTTATCTGAAATTATTTTAGCGCCTTTTATTATGGTCATCATTATCACTTTTTTTGGTAACCAAGGTTTCTGACACATTTGGTCCGACTAATCTAGTGTATTGTAACTACCCACCGCCCCATTGGGGGGGGGAAAAAAAAAAAAAAAATTGGGGGGGGGGGGGGGGGGGGGGGGGGGGGGGGGGGGGGGGGGGGGGGGGGGGGGGGGGGGGGGGGGGGGATAAAAATATTAAACTAAGATTTTAGGGGTGGTTATATATATTATTATTTTAAAAAATAAATTTTTGGGGGGGGGGGTGGGTTTTTTTTGTTTTATTTTTTAAAAATGGGGGAATGGAGGATAGGATGGGGGGGATTAGTAAGTGGGTTAGGTGTTAGATATATGGGGTGTTGTGTTAATATTTATAGGGTAGTATTGAATAAATGGTGGTGGGTTGGGTATGCGGTTAATAAAGATTTGGGGTGTTTTGGTGTTTTATATGAGGTGGGTATGGATGGAGTGTTTTAAAGATATTGGGTTATTGTGGATAGTAAAGAAAATGGATATGATTGGTGAAGAATTTTGAGATTGTTATGTATTTTTTATGGGGATTTGAGGTTAGGGGTGATGGTGTTTCAAATACATTCAGAATCTATAGTAAAATGATAAAAAAAGGGATTAATTAATAAGACCAGCATTGATCGTTACTTTATATGGGTAGTTTTGAAACAGAACAACTATGAAAGATAATTTTGTCATTGATTTATGTTATATAGATAACTTGATTAAACCAAATGAACATTATGTAAAGTATATGAACATTGAGCACTCCAGTTAAGTAGGCACAAAAGATAAGTTTTTCATCTGATAAATCTTTTGTTTGTGCACTTACTTTCAAACAGGCTTCCACCCCCGCAATGCGACCTAAAGAGAGAAAGACCTCATCCGTGTTTACAATATGCATATGATGATTTATACATGTCAAAAATCATGATACAAAACAATCGGTGTGTAATATTTAAATTATATGGGATGAGCTACCTTGTGCTTGTAACCGGCACTATGTGTAAAATACCAAAAGGGTTTTATTCATTGAATGCATTAGATATGAGATAACATAGCTTTTATAATAAGAAACCTAAACCCTAAACCTAATGGACCACAAGTCCACAATGAGGCTTGGGCCAATGACTCCTCTAACACTCCCCAGAAAAAATTTGAAAATCGCCCTTAATTTCAAACTTTATTTCTTCTTCTCTCTTCGTTGAGCATTTGCACGGAGATGGACTTGTATTTGAAAACATAATTGTATACTGCTTTGCGGTTTCCTCCATTTTTATGACTTTTTTTTACGTCATGGCTTACTTTGCCTTGGGAGTGGCAATTTGGTGGACAAGTTTTGTTGTCAACGACAATGATCTTCCACAACGAAAAACAATTAAATGAGGAAGAAAAAACAAACATGGTTGATCGAAGGCAATACAACATATTTCAACATATTTTGTGTGTTTTGACGGCTAGGGTTTTAAGGTTTTTGAATGTGAAACGAAAATAAAATCCTAAATAAACAAAAACAATAAAGCGAAAGAAAACGGGATCCCTCCGAATCACCGGCAAGTATCCGATGACCGGAGGATAGCAATTTTCCTTGGAGGATCTTACCTAAAGCTGTGATACCATGTAAAATATTATTGATCACTATTTATAATAGTGCAAACCCTAATGCCCTAAACTCACAAACCGGGCTTGGGCTTATTTAGCCTCTAATACTATGATGCTTTCTTACTCAAGGCTTGAGAAAGAGAGGACAAAAGGCTGAGTTAAAAGGATAAGTAAAATAATGAAGTCATGAAAATACACTTCATATCAAATATCGTAAATAAGACTCATCAAGCGGGGGGACAGTTTTTACCAAAAGGGATATAGAAGATTTAAAAGTGAGTGTTTTTATTAGCTTGTGGTTATAAGCTAAATATGCGTTTGAAATGGTTTATGCTTGTAAAATTACTAAAAACCTAAGCCAGTCTAAGCCTTTTCACTAAGCCACACACAAAAAAAAGCTTTTGGAAATCTTTATTAAGGGGGTGTTTGGCTAAGCTTATGAACGGCTTATCTTATTATATAAGCGGCTATGGCTTATATATTATTGTGTTCTAAAGCTTTATGCTAAGTGTTTGGTATAGCTTATAAAATTAAAAAGGTAAAATGACAAAATAGTACATAAAAGTAAAATTAATAAATTATTAAAATGATGTATAAAAATCATTTATATAATTATTCTTATAAAAGCCCACCATCAAGGATGCACGAAAACGCCGCCGAGATGCCGTATCACGTACCCGAAACGTCCCGAAAACGGAAAACGCATGGGAAACGTCCCCGGAAAAAGTGAAAACGTTTCTTCAATTGAGGTACGCCATCTTTATCTAGGAAACGTTTTGGGGAAACTTTTCTGGTCCCACAAATTCCGTTACCACGGCAAAATAAGTAGTAAGATCTATTTACCAAAAAGAATTTCTCGTCATGTACTGTGTTGGTGGTTGAAGTTTTGAAAAGATTTTGGTGAAAGAAAATAGAGATGAAATAGCCTCATACGTCACTACATGACCTCTTAATTATGATAACCCGAACGATAGTATGATGAGCTATACGACCTATAAATAATCAAAGTGTTTAGTACTTATACGACCTATATTGGATTAGGTTGCCTTCGGATTCCTTCGTGACGCATTTTCTATTTTGAATACTTGTTGATTTCCATTCACTCAAGGTGAGTTCATAGCCCCCTTTTTCTACAATTGTTTTACAAAATCTACGGGGTGAATTACATTGCTTGTTTTACTATTGGACACAAGTGTTTTTCAAAGTGTATGCTATCCAGATTACTGCCTGATTATTAATGCCTAAGTTACCTTATTGCCGTGAAGTCCCTATTATCATGAACCGTTAATTGCTATTATAGTGAGCGCTGGTGTTATGGATAGATCTATCGGGACTAACAACCCCCACCCTTACTTGGGTCACTAGTTTGATCGGGTGCATTTAACATTGAGAGGTGTTAGGGTGTTGGCAAGCATCCTATTTTCTGATTGGGGCACAAATCTAGTTAAGGCTTCGGTGTCATGAGCTTAGTGCAATAATAAATGTTTTGGACTTCTGAATGTGTTTCAGAGTCTACTATTACTTCGATCTTGTGGTCCACCCTTTTTACTGATAAACCTATGATTTCACTCAACCTTTGTGTTGACTTTTAGCATGTAATTTCAGGTCCTAGGGTATGAAGATTGGACGGGAGCCGTGGCGGATATCAATGAAGACGGATTCTGTGTTTTATCTAAAGTTTATGCAACTTTTATTATCTTTAAAAACTTAAGTCATCTTTTGGTATTATGAAGCTTTTGTTTAATTAAATATGTACTTGAAATGTTTATGACTTTTACAACATATGGGACCTAATGTATGAACTCTGATATTTTGCTACGGCATCGAATGAAATCTTATCTTAAAACGTCCATTTAAGGTCGTTTCCTATATCTTGTTTGTTGTACTTTGACGTAGCACCCCAATGTTACCATTCCGCTGCTACCTGATTTTGGGGGTGTTACACAAGTCAAGTTCATTACAATTGATTCTAAGTATCCCAACTTAAAATGCCTAAAGCGAAATATGTCGAATAACTCAAATATGAATTTTTGTCTTAGTATTGTTATTTCAAAACAAGACAAACCAACATAAGTCATAGCGATTAAATATCGACATTACCAATTATCAAAACGAAATAAGTAGAATAGTTATTAGAAATAAGCCGAAAATAAACTGTTTGGCTTATCAAGCCATAAGCCGAAACCATTGGGCCTCTAATGGGTCATTCGGTCCGAAATATATAAAATAGTATCCAACACTCATTTTTAGTCCAAAGTTTATCGAAATAAGCCCAATAAGCGCGAAATAAGCAAATATGCTCTTAGAATAAAAATATAAGCTAGTTTATAAGTCTAAAAAATAATAAGCCGAGGCCAATAAGGCAAAATAAGTTGTAGCTTATATTCCTTATTAGGCCGGGTCATTTTAAGCTCAAAAATATGTTATAATAAGCCCGAAATAAGCTAATAAGCTCAAAGTCTTTATAGTAATCGAAAAATAAGCCACGAATAAGCCAAAACTTAAATAAGACATACCAAGTTTTCTTTTGATTCCCTTTTTAAAAACAAACCCACCATAAGCTTGAATAAGCACGAAAAGATTATTTATAAGCCGAAAATAAGCTAATAGCTTTTTGACACTAAATATTATTTCACCACCACAACCAAAATATTAAAATGATGTTTCCTTATGTTTTCTTCTTGTTGCTTTCGAACTAAACACACCCTATATTAGTTTAGTAAATTTTAAAGTTTAGATTTTTACCAAACGCATTGTACAACTAACATCTATGTATCATTCGACTACCAAAAGTACAAAAATATTTGAAAGATGATGACTTACAAAGAAGTTTTTCAGAAGGATTAAAGCTTAGATATACAACCCTTATGTTGTCTTTATATACCCAAACACTACTAGCATTAACACGGATGAACTTAGACCTTCATGTTCTTGATCAAAATTAGAAAAATAATATGTTTTTTTGTGGTGTTAGTGTCCGGACGTGAGCAAGAGAGAAAGGAAAAAAAGAACATATTTTTTTCTAGTGTGTGTTATTGGTGTACTGTGTGTGTTTTGAAATGAAATAAGACAAGATAAGGTGCATGCATGAGACCAAGCTCCTAAAAATAAGCCTTCTTTCTCTTGTGGTCCTAGGCGACTATGTTAGGATCCTAAGAGGGACCCTAAGAGAATTTGTCTCTTGTCGGGTTTTCTATTGATCTTTGTTCGTGATTTAAAACGTAACCCGAAAGCTTTACACTAAATTGAGCATACGTTAAATACGTTTAGGTATCTTAAAAATGTTAAAAGAAATTGTTTTAAAGTTATCGTGTTTTATCCTTCTTTTTTTATCGGACTTGATTTAAGTTTCGAGTAGTTTTCCGTTCCCGTTAGTTTTGCAAACGTAACCCGTAAATTCGCGTTTTGTGCAAACTTTATCAAAAAGTATGAAATAACTTAATAAAATATGTTTATTAGAATGACTCAAGATATTTAGACATAATTTAACTTATTGTCGTGCCGGTACGCGTTGGTGACGTTTTTCACTAAGCGCGAGAAGATTTTTCGGTAAGCGATTAAATGAGATCATAGACGTTTAGAGAAATAAAAATTTGAATCAAAACTGATTCATTATTATAGAAATTTGTCGTATGACAGTCGGTTAAACCATAATGGTTTAGCGTAATAGAAGTCAACAACAGTCAAATCTGAGTTTTGCTATAGAAATTTGATGAAATAGCAATATGTAGATATAAAGTGATAGTATTTTAGGATACTATAACCTAGGAAAAATCACCGGTTATCACAGTAACTGGGTAGAGATCGCCTGAGTTGTCACATCAAAGGAGGATATGGTGAGTCAATAAATCCTTCACAGAAAAACCAAATGCGTCAAATTTAATAGTGTAATTATTATCCCTAGTAAATTGACAAACATAAATGAGGTTTTTAAGGATTTTAGGAGTGACAAGTAAATTATGAAGGTGTAAAGGGCGATGAGGAGAAGGAATAATGCTATGTCCGGTGTTGGTAATGGGAATAGAATTACCGTTACCAACATGTATAGATGGGAATAAACATTTATTAAAAACAGTACTTAAATTACGTGCATTTGAATTTAAATGAGAGGAGGCACCTGTACCATGTTCCAAGTTGGATTTGGTAACGTCATAGTGTTAAACGCACTAGGAAAAGAAGTAGCTTGAGACGCGTAGGGTGCAGGAGCGGGTCTGAGCAAGCCTTGGCCGGGGTGTTGCTGTTGGTATGGAGTAGTGTAGTGGGCCTATGGTAGAGGCTGTTGGGCCATGAAGGGATAATAAGCTAGGGTAGCGGGCTGTGATTGATTCATAACCTGTTGGGCTGGGTGAGGGTTATTAATGGGCTGCGCGGGGTATTAGGCCATGCAAGTTTGATAATAACCTAGTGAGGCCCAATTTGTATGAGTTTATGTATACTGTTTGTTACCAGACGCATGACCAATATGAGCAACCCCATTATTTTTTGAGTTTAGACCCGACCGATTCCTATGATCGTGTATATACTTGCACTGATCATCAAACTTACACATTCCCTTGTTAAAATGATTACATAGTTGTGAAGACTTTAGGAAGGAGCGTTTGTTAGAGAAAATTAGGAGAGATTTACTGGCTGTGATACCATATTGAAAGGCTAATTAATTTCCTTGATTATTATTAATAACAACTATACTCTATATAGGATACAAGAGATCATTCTAAAATAATGACCATGGGCTTAGACCTAATTATATGACATCCATACTAATGGGTCTAATACAAATTAAGAACTAATAGTTATACAAATATATCGACTAATAGTTCCGTCTTAACCCAATTACACGTTTAACTAAAACAATTGATTCTTATTTCAAGAAAAGGGAAGCAAAGACATTTACAAAAGTACAATAGTAGTATATAGAGTTGAATGTAGAGTGTTTGGTATAAGTTCTTTGAAAGTTATAGGTGTTATTAGGTCTGATATATGGCTGGGAGGTATAAATATGCATGGTTGGATCTCAGATTTATAAAATGATGTCTCTCATGGATGCTAATCTTTGATCTCTCTGTGAGGTGGCTGTTGCAGAATGATTAAATGGTTGCCATCATGTAGGAAAGGTAATTCTTTATCTAAGGTAAAAAGGTTTTTGTTCCAAATGATGCTTTTTATGGATGTCATGTATATGGTCCTTACTATGAGGTGGTAGATGCAGTGAGGAGTATGTATATGCCTTCATGAAGGAAATGTAGTATGTGCAATATCCTTAAGCAATCATGAGACCTCTTAACATTGTGGTTTATGGTATTCTACACTAGAATATCATGTGGTTGACAATGTTGTTAGAGGAAATGTTGTGAGTGCTACATGGAAATGTGATGTATAGAGGGATGAATTTTGTTTGCATGACGCTCTGTTGTGTTGTTTTCTTTGAAGGGTCTTAAGCATGTTTTTGATCCTTATATCATTTGTAAAAGTTAGAATATCATGAAGTTGACAATGTTGTTAGTGGAAATGTAGTGAGTACTTGATGGAGGCCCAAGTATTGAAGAACGGGCTGACTTATTTTTAGAAGCCCAAGATCGTGTGAAGAAAGTCTTCAATAAAACAGCCTTAACGTTTGATCCGTAAACCCATTTCAGGCCCGTGACCACTTAAATCGAAGGGAAAAACGAGGCGGACACATCCGTGGATTTTTTGAACCCCAAAACCCTTGTTTACTATGAGTTATTTATATTTTTCTGTTTTTTTTTGATTTTTTGTTGGACTTGTTTTTGTTCTAGCTCACGGGCCATCTGTCTTTTGAGGCTCGTTTCAGTTTTGTGAGCCTATTTAAACAATCTGTTGTAACCCTAGCTAGGCCAGTTTTAATAAAAATAAACTATTGGCCGCTGTTTGCCAATAAATTTTACCCTAATAATCGATATTCAATCGAATCAACGATTGCTGGAAGAATTGTTTCTGGTATTCATAGAATCAACAGATCCAATTTGTTATCTTGTTTTATTAGTCTACATCAGTACTGCATGAAAATGTGATGTATAGAGAGATGAATTTTGTTTGCATAACGTTGTTTTGTGTTGTTTTGTATGAATGGTCTTAAGCATGTTTTTGATCCGTATATCATTTGTAAAAGTTAAGTTTGATTAGTAATATATCTTCACATTTTCATTAAAATTAAGAGTACAATAGTACAAATGAAAAAACCATCTTTATTCCGTTGTTAACCTTTGTTGATTAAGTGATTAATGGAAGTGTTCTCCATGTTTAAAACATATTAGCATTTCGTTTTACATAAAAAAAAATCCGCATCACTTCTTAGATAACGACTGAATGTATCTACTTTGAATTAACTCCCCACACAAAATGATTGAGGTTTTGAACAAAATTTACGAAACGTTAACCTAAATATGAATTTGATTAACCATAATATTAGTTTTTTACACGTCCACGATTGAGCCCTACCGAGTTGACATATATAGTCAGATGGTATTTGGTACACGTACATGAACTTTGAGGCAACTTGTATTACAATTAATCTGTGATCGATACGCATAAATGCATTTGAAATGTATATATAGCGATATCATATATATATATATATATATATATATATACACACACACATATATATAATAAAACAATTTTTTTTTTAATCGCCCTCTCACACATTTAATGATATCACTAATTATGTCATCAAATATGTCATGAATGACATCACTAATTCTCCATACGTAGCTTCAATTCTTTATTTCAAATTGATAGTTATAGTCCTTCAAATTTATTAATCTTTTACTACTATATTCCCTCACAAAATTAATTTATTCTATTGTAGCATTTGGTGGTGTCTGGCTGGTGATAATATCAAACACATACGATTAACAAAAACTATCACCCTTTAATATTTAAGCCATCAACAACTACAAGTGTTTAAGATCATGCAGTCAGCGTTTTTCTTTTTCTTATATTCCAACTTATATGTTTCATTTGTGATTCTAATTTGTACAAAGATATGCATGCTTCAAATAAACTAAAATGTGAATCTTAAAACTTTGTTATGATTTTCTTTTGTTTCTATGTCACTTACTTTTTTTAAATCATTATTCTAAAATTTAAGGTGTGTACATGATATTTAATAGTCTTATTTGTTTGTGAATTTTATTATATATTATGTTATGTCTAAACCTTTAATGGGTGTTCAAGATTAATTATGATCTTTTGTTTCATTTAATATCTTAATAGTGTTTTGTTTGGCTTTTAGTTAATGACAGATTAAAAAAATTATATTTTTTACTACTTAAAAATATATTGACTTGCCCTAACAAGAATATGTTACTTACAAGATCCTTTCGTCAATGTGCTCATACCGCTTTATGGACTCATCTCGTCACAATGATTTTGGAGTGTTAATTTAGAACAATATTCCAATTAATCGATAGATATGAGTTGTATTATATTTCACACAATTGACGTTTCTAGAGTTGAATTTGATTACATGAATACGTAAATTAATAATATAGATACTTGAATGGATAGAACGGGCCAATTCGCTAATTTGTTTACTATACGTGTTTCTTGACGGGTTTCCTACTTGATATTCCTTCAACATGTTGTTTGTAGAGCTAATGGATTTTATGTTCATTTATGAGAAGTTATAATACGACTAGGTACTGCTCATTATTCATGTTTTCAAAACTGATTTGTTTGTGAAGTACATCTTAATTGTTTTGTAAAGCTAATGGATTTTTATTCATGTTTGTTTATAAATAAAATTTTTATTTAGCTACCCGCGAATTTTGCGAGTTTATAAGCTAGTTGTTTATATTATAGCGATTCTTTTATTCTTTAAGTGTGGCGATAAATTCAAGTCATACCAAGAGTAAAATTGGTAGAGATAATGTAGATATAGTTGACATCCACACGTCACATAAATATTACAGTTTGCCATATTTTTTAAACCAAAGTTTTTTTTTGATTAGTTATACACCACTTACTTTGTGTTATAATCGACTGAAGCCATAACTACAGATAATACTTCATTGGATTTTGCTAATGAAAACTCTAAGAAGTGTGGTTAAAAGATATATTTGATGTTTGGCATACAAGATTGTTAAGAGATTATGTTTATTTTTTTGAAAAATCAGCTACTTAAAATATAGAATGAATGATAATCACTTGATAAAAAACTCCGAAAAATCACGAATGCTATCCGGAAAAAAGTGAAAACATAATTAATACTTTTTTTACACGGATGATTAGTTTACTAAAATGAATTGGAATAAAATTGATCTCTTAACGACGGCTTTAAAGGCTCTCGTTAGCAAAAACCTACACAACAGACGGATATTCATACGAAGCCATGCAATATTGTTTCATAATATTTTGTATTAATACAATTATACATCATCTACTTAACAGTAGGTATCATTAACACTTTAGTTAAAAGTCATTAGTAATTCAATAATTTTGACGATTGGCTGCTGTTGTAAATTACAAAAAAATCAAAGTCAGAAGTGTTTTTTGTTAGTTTATGGACATAAATTAGTAGGTGTGTGTTAGGATCGAACTCGAGATCCACCTCTTTGAATTTGATCGATATTTCATTTGAACTTTTACGTTGAACATTTTAATAATCTCTGTTTAGTTAACTAATGCTAATGTAAGTATGTAACATGCAAGAAATTATATAAGTTTCAGGCCATTGTTAACACGAAAGTAGAGAATGTGATAGGCCCACGAATCAATAGCAATAAGAATATATGAATGAGCTCACTAAAATTGTAAATCTTACGATGCTAATCCAATACGTGTGTCAATATTTGCAATTCCTTTAGACATCACATAATATACGAAGTTTAGTCTTAACCCATTTAAAACGTTTAATTTAAACAATTGACTCTTAATCAAGAAAAGTTAAGCAAAGGCACTCACAAAAGTAAAATACTCCAACTATCTTTATTCTGTTTTTAACCTTTGTTTTTTTTAAAAGATTACTTCGAAAAACATCTAAGTACATAAAATGTGAGTGAATCTCACATCTCCCCGTTATATAGGCGAAAAACAAACGCACCATTTGTGCTTCAACCGAACTTATCATAAAAATGACAAACCAAACACTATAAGAAAATGGGGCTTTTAGAACCCTTTTCTAAGACCCCGTTTTAAAAAGCGCCCTAACAAACAATTTATAAGACCAATTAAATTTAAGTCTCATTAAGTTATTTTTAATATGACACTTAATATGAGGGTCCTAATAAACTAACTTACAAGACACGTTTTTAGTAGGGTCTTATTATAATGAAACATAATATGACACCTGATATAAAGCTCATGTCATATTAAATTTTATAGGACGCTTGTTAGTCGTGGTTTTATAATAAATAACTTTATATGTGAGTCATATTATATTAGATCTTAGAGAACACTTATTCATTTGGGGTTTTATTATGATTAAACGTAAACACTTTATAAAAATGCCTAAACCACAATGTTTTGCGTGTAACTTGTTTGATGGTCTTATCTAGCTTGGACACTAATATTATGATCAAAATAAATTAAGTTTTAAGAGATACTTATTTGTACTTGATGTATTATGATATACGAGGCTAAAATATTCACGGCTTCCGTCGTCGTGTAACCTCCACCATTCACCACCACAAAAACCAACCATATGTTTTCTTCTCATATTCATCAAAATAGTAAATAGGAGTAGCTATTTGAGTTTGAGTTGGGTTTTGATTTTCTTGTTTATCTGTCGGCATTCGAGTTTCTATATCAAATTATAATGGTTTTTCTTTATACCACTCAGATTTTCTTCTCTTGAAACTAATGTGACGGTGGAGGTGGTGGAGTCACGACGAAGAAGGTGTGGAGGGGCAACGGAAGATGGTGGTTGATGGTGGATGCCAGTAACGGCGTGGGTACCCTTGAATTTACCGAGATTTTTAACAAGCGGTAAGGTCTTAGATGCCAGAAGCATTAAAAGCGTTACGTTAAGGACGTTGGGAGCAATTTCGCAAATCTGAAAACCGTATTCGTAATGGGCCAGGGCCTTCGGCTATCACCGCAAATTACCCTATAATTTTATTTCATATGATTGGGTAGAACATGCCTTCCTATTTTACTATTCTTTTTATAAAATTGTGAGCGATGTGTAGAAACCATTCATTATTTATACTTGTAACCACTAATTTAAAATACAAGTGATAAATAAATTATTTGCTTTCTACTTCACAGACTCGGTGAAACAAATAAAGCCAATACACAAAAAAGAAAACGGTGTAAGTCACGGGTAAAACAATTTATGCTCAAGTTCGTGAAAAGCTAAAGGTAATTTTATATTGTGCTGCAACTGTTGATGTAACATATGCATACGTATTAAGAGATATCATCACGGAAAAGAAAAACTAAGAAAATTATCCTCCTGATAGAGTTAGAATAATAGTGTTGAGCCTTGCGACCACCCGAAGTTCATACTCCCCCCAAAATAATCGATCTATGGCGATCCATAAACCGATTTAATCAAATTTGTATAAAAAATAATTAAACCAAGCCTCGAGTTTAGCCCCCCTATAAGGACAATACAAAAAATTCAATTAATTAAAGCAATATAACATTTATCCATATCCGACACTTAATATGCGGGTCATAATATATTAGATCTTAGATGATGCTTTTTAATTGATTAAGCATACATTTATCATATCATATTTTTTACTTTAAAGATAATAGTCAAGCGTGAGTCGAACTTGAGTCTCTCAAAACGAGCCACGCTCAAACTTCATAAAATTTCCGGCTGAGCTCGAGTCTGACCAAGCTCGAGCACGGGTCATTTACACCATAGACTATTTTGACATATATTTAAGCTTGGTTTAAAAAATATAAGAAATGTATTAGAGTCAACATGAAGGACTTGTTGGGTAACTTATAATATTCTTTCACTCACCAAATTTGAGGGAAAATGAGCCCGCTATTAATTTAGAAAATTACATCAGTTTCTGCGACAATTTTGATTTTGGCGCTAAGAATTGCGAAATTGAAGGCTCCACGATCTTCCCACGCCATTAAGGTTAGGTTTTATTAGTTAGGTCTAATATTCGGAAACGGTTCGGGTTGAAAAAATGGATTCTCAAACTCAAGTTAGGGAAATTCAAAGGAAATACCTTGTTTACTTAGTAAGTTTGCTAAATTTTGTATTTGTTTGTGTTAGTTTGATAAATAATTGTATTAATCAGATCATATATTCATAGTTGTGCTAGTTTTAATGATTTTGTTAAATGTTCTTGATTGTTAATTTCGATCTGCTCACTCATGCTCTGTTAAATTGACAATAACGTGGGTTGTCTTTCTATCATTGAAAACAACATGTAACTTTGTTCTTCAAAACTTTTAACCCAATAATTATAATGTGCGAGTACTCACGTTATCTTTTGACAGTCATATCAGTTTAGATCTTTCGAAGTTAGTACAATTGATAAGTTAATAATGGATTAAGAAAGATAGAAGTAGATGTTATACCTTAAAGATTGAGTGAGTTTCATCTAAGTTGATTATCGCTTAGAGAATAAAATACTATTCAAAAAAATCAATTTCACAGTATGCATCCATGCACATGATTAGAGTCTCTGTTTTTTGTTTCATTTGGTTTTGTCTTGTGTAATTGGTTTAGTGGTCCTATGGAATTTGTATATATCCTAGATGGCTTAGTACTATAATTTGCATTAAAACCTTTGAAAGTGTATTTATTACCAAGTAAGACCCAGACATAATTATACCTATGCCTAGTAGTTAGTCCAGTTACTGAGATTGTCATATTTGCTAATGTTCGATCGTAAAATGTGCAAAGGCAACAGTAGAATCATGCGGTTTCATTTTCATTAATCTATAATATAAGTTAGGAGTGTCGTAAAGGATGGTATTTGACATTGTTTGGGTGGAAAGTGAAGAGCTGGAACGCAAGAGGGACTACGATGATAGGCCTTTGTCATTTAATGAACAAATTAACTCCAAGCCAAAACGAGTGTGTGCATCTCAGTGGTATAAGGGAAAGTCTAACGTATGGAATATTCTTATTAACTTTGAACAATTAAATTTTACTTTTGGTTTAACTCTTTGCTTTCTACTTCACAGACTCGGTGAAACAAATAAAGCCAATACACAAAAAAGAAAACGGTGTAAGTCACGGGTAAAACAATTTATGCTCAAGTTCGTGAAAATTTAAAGGTAATTTTATATTATTGTGCAACTGTTGATGTAACATATGCATACATATTAAGAGATATCATCACGGAAAAGAAAAACTAAGAAAATTATCCTCCTGATAGCGTTAGAATAATAGTGTTATGCTAAGATAAGTTGTGCCCATCATCTTAATTATATTCATAATAAAGTTTCTACATGAACATGTGTGTGAAATTGTTTATGAGATACGAAGATTACAACTGTAGTGAATTTTGAATCTCATTGTAGTAGCTGTTTTGAACTTGTTGTTAAGTCGTGTATGCTACTGATTTTTTCTCTTAAATTCAAAAAATATACATAAAATTTGATGGTATCGTGGTCGCTGATGGTGGTTTTGTGTGATAGTATTTTAGGAGATACATATAGAATATATGCACTGCACATGCTCCTTGTATAGTTTAATTCTTGCAACACCATTAAGAAGTGCTTATATCTCTTGCCTGCTTTGAATACATGAAACAGGCTCTTACAAAGCTTTGGTTCTCGAGGAATGATCTTACTGCAATAGAGAAGGAGCACTTCAAAGTGAGTATTCTTCACATAATTATCATTATCGTAGCCATTTAGTATACACTTTGCTAATTTAATGACTCAATTATGTCTTTTTATGATATGCTACTTTAGAAACTATTGGAAAATGATGACTACTGCAAAATAAGGCTACCATCTGATGTGTTAAATGCTCCTGGGAGGGAGTATGTTATTTCCTCAGTGAAGGCAGTAAGTTTGATAGTGAACAATGCGCATCATTAACTACTAGTTAATAAATTTTAACTGGTACCCTTGGTATATATTCCTAACAGAAAAAAGTAGCAAGTCATTTAACTATAAAAAACTCCATTTCCATAAATAGAGAATGAAGCTAATTGTCTAGGAGTTGCATTTCCCTTCAGTTTTTACATAATAATATGATTTTCTTAGGATATTGGCGCCACTTTTCTTTGGCCTTGCCCTTTTGTAACACATGCGTACTTATTGAGATATTTCATCAGAAGCAAATACAAAAACTAAGAATCATTTTGTTGATAGACTTAGATAGTGTAATGCCAAGATAATTGAGATTTTTATCATATTAGTAATGCCAAGATAAGTATCCAAACGCGCCTGCAGTTTGTGTTGTTAAATAAATTCTGCTAAGACGTACTGACCTTAAAAGTCCACAATCAGATACTAATGCTTTGTAGTTTTTATCCATTAAGATGTTGCTTCAGTTAATGTCCCTGTGAAATATTGATGGGCACGATTAGAAATGCATATAGTTTAGTCCCCCCGCTACTTCCTTGGCGATTCGTATACGATCTTTATGTGAAAATTTAAAAGCGTTTTGCCTCATCATGAAGATGATGTGAGTGGGGTGTCAGTTTTTCAAGAACTTTTGCCCCTCATCTTACTTTTCTATTTCAGCTTTGCAAATGCCTTTAACAAATACTGCTAAAATCTAAAAGTCCATTAGCTTGCTATTGGATTTGAAAATGGAATTAGCTAAGACACTATCTTTCTTTGTATGCATGCATAGTGTTTGGCTGTTTGTCTGTTTCTAAATGTTTGGCTAAATATGGTCCCAAGAATGGTGTACATCATTTATCCTCTTGAAACGGTTACTTATTATTCCATGTTACTAGTTAACGCAACATCAGTTTTAGGTAGTTTGTCTCTGATTTGTTATTGTGGCCCTTTCAAAACAAGACATGGCCACATATCTTCAAGTGTGTTTAGAGTTTTGGTGTTTGATTTATGGTATAAAGGATTCATTACGCTGCATGGGAATTGACACTTGTTTGGATATTTACTTTTTAACATGTTGCAACAGGTTAACTAGTAGTAAAATCTTTATATAAAATTGAATTTATTTTGATCGAACTTTAATTTTATTAAGTATATGCTTTTTTATGTGCTTTCAATTGGTGTAAAAGTCGTTGTCATATGACGTTTTCTTGGGACGATTGGTTAAAAAATCCTCAATTTATTTCCTTGTAATTGTTTTCTAGCTCCTTGCTAGTTTAATAAATTTTTGCCGTTCATAAAAAAAAAGTATATGCTTTTTTATATGTAGGTAGTACGTGAGGATGTTGCATGATGTCTAAGACAATCTGATTCTAGTTTCCTTTCATGGTATCCTTGTTGAGTTACCGTGTGTAATTGAGGACCATATGCTTCTATCTTTCATTTCATGTTATGTTATTTTTCTATGATGGCTCAAGACCATGGTTTGCTACCTTTGTCTTATGTTTATGAGTTGTGGCAAGAATCTTAAAATGCTATTTGAATTCGGTCGGAAACTTCTCTTGTGGAAATGAAATATTTTCTTGCTTATTGAATTATTTTCCTTTTGTTATAAATGTAGTTTGCTTATTGAATTATTTTTTCTTATGTTACTTATTAGGACATGAGCGATATTAGGACATGTTTATGGGATAAAAAGGGAATCTATAGATTCTTTTTACGACACAAAATTTGGTCCTAAGAATGTCACTTTTATACTAGGACTCTTTTCTTGGTATTAAAAAGAAAGTTTATGCGTTACGACTATGTCCTATTACAATATTTTTTAGGACCCATAAATGTGTACTAAAATATAACAATATTTTTTAGGACCCATAAATGTGTACTAAAATATAACAGGAGGGTAAGCGTATATTAGGACACTGTAAAACATCCTATTATGTGGTATATTAGGACGTCATATTGGTCGTATTAAACATTTTATGTGACTAAAGAATTAGTTTCATAATGTTGGTGTCTATTAAGACCCTCATAAGAGTCCTAAATATTTATTACAACCCTCACATAACACTTTAGTTTTGGTCCTATTACGTTAAAGGTCCTATGAACTAATTTTATAGGACCTTCCTATAAACCTTTTTTTCTTGTAGTGAAACTTATCTACTATAAAAAAAACAACTAACGTCTAGATTTACCACGAAGGCATATATCAAAACCTTCATGAATCTACAATTGTCACTTTGTGCATTTTCTATTGATTTTTATATAGTAAAAAAACATTTTAAACTTTGGCCCTTTTAAATCATAAAAGCTACATTTTCTGCCCTCCTACATTGAAACGTCAAGCTCCGACAATGCCCATCATCTTCATATGGATTATGATCATATAAGCTCTTCTTCCCAATTCCACCTCCGCTCTTAGATGCCATTATACTTGCGATTTCCCTATAAACCTCTCCACGTCGCTCTCTCTCTCTCTCTCTTTCTCTCTCTCTCTCCTTATCAACCACACTATTTTCCTAATTTTTCCCTCTATACGAACCATCCTCATCCTTATTCATCCCAAGAGACGTTGATGCCACATTTGGATTAGCCACGTTATCAACCGTTTTGGAGATTCCCCCATTTGCACCTAACTCATCATCATAGTCAACTGTTTTAAGTGTATCAAACGGGTTCGAAGTACTTACCTAGGGTCTTGACGTTTCTGAATTCTTTTATGTACCACTTGTATAAGCACCATTCTTTTTAGAAACGGATTGATAAAACTGTTTTGAAGACTTAAACTGAAACATAGAACCTATATTGATGCCACGAACAACTCTTTGTTGATCAAGTCATTCATGGAAGTGTTCTCCATCTTTAAAACATATTAGCATTTTGGTATACAAAAAAAAGGCTGCATCATTTTCTTAGATAACGATTGAATGTATCTATTTAGAATTAACTCCCTGTACAAAATGATTTTAGGTTTTGAACAAAAGTTCCAAAAAGTTAACCTAAATATGAATTTGATTAACCATAATATCATATAAGTTTCTACGCGTCTACGAGCCCTACCGAGTAGACATATATAGTCAGATGGTATTTGGTACACGTACATGAACCTTGAGGCAACTTGTGTTTGTGATCGATATGTATAAATGCATTTGAAGTTGGGTTAAGTCCATGAATAGGTAACCAACTTACAAAAAGTTCTAATTTTAGGTAACAGACTTTGTAAAATACCAATCTAACCCATCAAACTTATAATGACTTGTTAAAATAGGTATTGTGACCTGTTTGAGTGCCACATTAGCATTACATGCCCACATGATATAATTTATTTATTAAACACAAACACTAAAAAGGTAGGGTTTTATGTTTTGGTTAAGCCATTTTTCATTCACCATCTCAGAAACAAATCTTGATCATATAAATCCAATGTCGAGTTCATCTTCATCATCAAGACGTTGTTATAACTCTTCGATTTTGTGTACCTGTAAGTTAGTCATTAGGGTTTTGACAGCACGAATACTTGAAAATCCATCAAGACGATTCTATGTCTGTCCCAATCGTAATGTAAGTGTCTTGGTTAATGGTTCATCTCCAAATACGTATACGTAAAATATAGTATAAGGATTAGTCAATAATAGTATAGTAATAAGTATCCGCGAGGATTTTAGAAAATTACTTTTATCCAAAGTAAAATCCATTACCTTCCCGCGTGGTATCCCGACGAGGTGCGAATTGAAAATCGAAGTTAAGTCCGTGATCGCGTGATTTGAATGGTTTTAAAAATGATTTTGATTTTGGTTTTCTAAATCCTACCAAACGTAAATAACAAGTAACATATAAAGCAAGTAATGACAATATCATTAAACGTAAAGTGCGAATTTAAAACGCGACAAGAAAGCAAGTATAACCAAAACTAAATCCTACTAGTGGGCAAATAAAGGCACATATATAAATATCTACGAAAACGTTAACGAGATTAAAAGAAACACAACTAAAAATCAAGTAAATCAAATTTGAGACCTACGAAAGCAAATTTAATTCCTAAACCTAAAATATGACAAAAGAAAATTTTATAAAAAAGAATTTTATACTTTTTTATGATTTTTTTAAAGTTTATAAACTAATTAATTGCACTAAAAATACTAAACTATAGAATAAAAATTCTAGAAAAATACTAAAAGTTGCTTATGATGAAAAGTTTGCAGGAAAATTAAAACCTTTAAAATTGCTTAAACGAATAAGCTCAGAAAAATAGATTAAGCACTCGAAGAGCTTATGACAATTAAAACTCAAAAAGTGGTTAAATCAATTACCACTGCACACCTAGATGTAAAAGTCCCAAGGGCGCAGTGGTAGTGAGTGTGTGTGTTAAGGTTGAATAAGGTCGAGGTCAGGGGTTCGAGCCTTGCTCACCCCTGACTTCCCTAATTTTATTTTATTTTACTTTTTGCAAAAACTTTTAAAACAAACTTGTTTATTAGCTCAATTTAAGCAACTTTTATAAAAGTAATATTTTTTAAAACTTATTCAATAAGCTGAAAAATTAAAAATAAGCTCACAGGTTACTTTTAGAACTACTATACTAAACACTTAAACTGTCAGGAGGCACAAGCTTCAACAAGCTTGTGCTTAAACTTTAAAAAGCTTTTAACAATTAAATTCAACTAAATAAGCAGTCCTACGACTAAATCAAACCAGTTCAATAAGCTATAAACTCAAATAAGCAGTTTGGTACTCTTAAGAATTGCAAACCTGAAATTGACTAAATAGGCTTCTTTAAGCTTAAAAACAGATAATCTAAAAGCCTTTAAATCATAAATTAAGCTAGGATCCTTAAAGTCTAACCTAAAATCTATTTGTGCACTAAATTTGAAAATATGAAACTAAGTTTTACCCTCTGAATTTTAACTCCTAAAATGGCTACAAGCAGTTTTCACTAGCCAAAAGTTCAATATAGACTCAACATTTGTCATAGACCCAATGAACCAATCATAGTCACTCATTTTTCATCAAAAATAAAAAAAAACCTCTTTCCACTCTTTTTTAAAATTAATATCTCAACACCGTTAATCGTTACGCATAAACAAAACATAACATCGCGACGAGAAATTAAATTATCTTTCTATAGAGGGCGACACTATATACTTGCGGACGAACTTTTATTATGATTCTTTATGAAGTCTATAGGATTTTATGTATCATTATGATTATGAAATCATATATGATTTTATGAAATCATATATGATTCGTTGTACGAATCATATATGATTCGTTGTACGAATCATATATGATTCGTCATACGAATCATATATGATTTTCGTAATTCGTGACTGAAACAAAATTGAAAAAAGTTTGTCGGAATCACAAATCATATATGATTTTATGAAATCATATATGATTTTATGAAATCATATATGATTTTATGAAATCATATATGATTTTATGAAATCATATATGATCCGTTATACGAATCATATATGATTCGTTATACGAATCATATATGATTTTCGCAATTCGTGACTGAAAAAAAAATCAAAAAAAAGTTTCTCGAAAGTATATCGTGTCACCCGTCTACTGAAAGATAAAAAAATACTCGTCGCGATGGTGTATTTTTTGTCGTGTGACGATTTACCGTTTGTAAGATATTTTATTTTTAAAAAAGAGGTGAAAAATGAGTTTTTTTTATTTTTGATGAAAAAATGAGTGGCCAGAATTGGTTCATTGGGTCTATGACAAATGTTGGGTCTACATTGATCTTAACTCGTTTTCTCTACCTGATGCGCTTGACAAAGGTTTGGGTAAAAATGAGTAAAACTTAAATTCAATGAGCAAAGCAATTTGACCAGATATTAGACTTAAAATAGACTACATTAAGAACTAGAAAACATAACTTTTGAGTACTAATCCTCTAAAATCAAAGAAATCAGACCTAGATCCTATACTGTTACCACAAAGGCAAAGAATGTCCATGAAAACTCAACTATAACTAAAACTTAACTAACTTTTTTTTGTTTAAACATGAACTAAAACTAAATTTTAACAGATTTAGATGACTAAAAGTAGTAAGCAACACCACCAGTACTAACTTAGAGTTAGTACTCGTCTTGTCCCAAACACCTCTTTAAAAAACAGTTTTTCAAAATTAAGCTTCTAAAAACGATTTTTATCACTAAAACATGTAAGACCAGATATTAAACACCTTAATATTAACCTAATAAGCAAATCTAAACAACAAATTTAGCCATGTCAACAATGAAACAGATTGTGCAAGTTTTGAAAAAATTAGCATAAACTTGAAAACTAAAATCCAATCAATAACATTCAAAAACAGATTTATGAAACACTTAAGCATTACATATTAAGCACATTAGAACAGAAATAAGCATACGAATAAGCAATAATAAGCAAATGCAATAAATGACTTGAAAATAAACTTGTTAAAACTTAAAGAGGTCTAAACTCATTGATGGAGGACCCTAAAAAATAATCCTAAAACCCTCTAATCCTTGCTTCTGAAACAGCTTCAAAACCAAACCAAACTAAGCTTATGCAAGCTTATTGATCCGAATTCCAAATCCAACCCAAAAGCTTCCAAAACAAAGATGTAACTTCAAACTTCCAAATCAAAAGCTCAAAACAGCTTTAACAAAGCTTAATGAACATGTAGAGAACACAATTGAATGAATGAAACAGTAACTTGAGATGAATGAGCAAAACAATGGAAATGGAAATATTTTTGTGTTTTTATTAATTGATAAAGGGAATTACAATACGATAAAGGAAAATGACAAGGTAATTTAAAGTGCTGTTAAGTAAATTAACATGTAAGTAAAATGGTAAACCAATTTTAAATGCATAAATTGGAGACCCCTTTCTGCTAAGCTATCACTATATATAGGCTGAATTAAGGAGAGTTGAGGTGGCCTTTGTGTTTCTTTTGTGTATGAAAACGTTGAGTGTAACCCAAGGAATAAATCCCACAATCCAATCTTCAATTTCTTCATAAAACTTGATCATAGCCGTTGGATTGTTAATGTGGGAGTGCGGATCGCTACACTGGCATATCTGATGTGGCACACATGCTCTTCTCGTATGTTAGAGGAGCGGGGGAGCTTGATGTTAACAGCTAACAAGCTGGTTAAATTTTACCCTATTGATTTTTACTTAAAGATGATTTTTTACAACGAAGATGAATAGTGCATTGGCGCCCAATTTTTGTTTAACTGAAAGGAATTTGACCAGGTAAAAGTGAGGGTTGACTTGGGCTCGGGTATGGGTTGTTAAATTTAGGCCGGGGTTTAAATGTTTAAGTGTTATACTTAACAATTGTTAAGTAATAATATAACAGCCGTTTAGTTTAGTGATGTTAAGGGATTAACACCGTTAGTCCCTAAGGACTAACGGTGTAACGGTTTAGGGATCTTTTTTTGAAAAAATGATTAACGGTATTACGAGTTTTGGGATTTTAGGCTTGTCTTGGGTTTCCACTTGAAAATTACACATCCTCGGCCTTGGCTTTCACGCTCTTTTCATTCTCGTGTCCGGTTTTGTCCGTTTTTAGGTTTGTTTTTATCTTTTTGTCCAATATCCGTTCCCTGCACATGAATACCACAAAACACATAATATACAATACATTTTTGTCCATTTGTGATCTTTTTGGCCTAATATAGTATACAAATGGTATGTGTAAATTAGCACATACCAAATTTATAGATGTGTAAATGAGCACATACCAAATTTATGGATGTGTTTACTATTTGATTCGCATATAAACATTTGATTGTATTGTGATCAGAGGCCTGTTGGGAAGCATTGTAACACTTGGGATTGGTATGATCCTGAGCTTGAATATGATTGGTATCGTTTTAAGTTGTTCAACATGTATAACTTGCTCAATCCACAACAAAGGCATCAACATCAAGCTGAGATGAATCATGAAGAAATGATTCAAGAGTTAACCCACCAACTAAACAAGACTTGTACCCGTTTGACTTTTTACAAGTAAACATGTTTAATTTTTGTGTTTTTACCCCTTGTTGTAATGCTCAAAGGCTAAGTATGTTGTTGTAATGCTCAAAGGCTAAGTATGAAGCTTGTTATTCAACTTTTGTATGTTGTTGTATTGTGTTTGTATTTTGGTACAATCTATATAAATAAAATGGCTTCATTATCTGTTTCTTATTGTTTCTGTAATGTGTATATGGACCACTTGCAATGATACCAACAAGATTAAAGTAGTAAAACAAGAATATTATAAAGCAGGTGGGGGACAATCCACAGAGACAACACATTGTCATTAGCCTTTATACATACAAAAGACAGTCAAAGTCATAGAGGCATTGTTAACTACAAAAGCTGAGTTTTTAAACATCCCACTTGTTCATAATGCAAATAAAATACCCTTCCCAAAGCTACATCAATGAAAATGCTTTGTCTGGTGTTGACCCTTCCCCATCTGGTCCAAAACCAGACTTCTTCATCTTTTGATTAAAGATCCTCTCTGATCTGCCCTTGTTCTTGTGAAAGATGATCCTCTTTTTGGCTGGAGCTTCTTCATTGGATGCTGGTGCTTTTATTTTTGATCCTCTTTTAATTGCTTGTGGTTGTAGTTCAGGTTTTTCACTAGGTTCTGCAAGTTGCTTTCCTTTGTCTGCACTTGGAGTAACTGCTGCAATTTGCTCTTCACTTGGTATCTCTAAATCTGCATTAGACTTGTAGTTATCTCCAGCTTTAAAATCACCTAGTCCGAATCCTATTTCACCCCTGTCACTAATGTTTGCTGCAACTGATTCTTGAGTCTGCACATTTGCATCAACAGTAATCAAATTTCTGTTGTATGGTTCAACCTCAAATGATTATTCTTCTTGATTCCACATCCCTGCCACAATAAACAAGCAATTTCCTCTAATCATTCATATAAAACCACAATGGATACCCATTGGCTACCCCATAATTTGCTAAACATAGTTTAAGTTGTTCAGGATGGTGAAACCTCATTCCTAGTACATGTTTCATTTTTTTCCAATCTTGATTGGGATCATGGGTTAGATAACTGATTCCTTCCTTAACATTAAACATAAGATCTATGTTTTTAGTGTCTTCTACCACTGTTTCAACATTTGCATTTACAGGTTCATCTACTAAATTAATAAAATCAACACTATCACCGCACAACTTATTAAGAAATGGGTTATTGGTAGTGACAGTGTTAATGACTACATTGTCATCAAGTTCTGTATGAAAATTAACATAATTTAAGTCTTCATCATCACTAGAACAATAGGCATCACTAGACTCATTACCATCATCAGTCATGGTTTCCCCTTGGTCCCTTATATCTAAAGCATCATACCCACTATGCTCTACATACAAGTTAACTTGCCATTTATTTTGATAAGCAAAATTAACAAATTAGTCAACATCTGAATCATTCTGAAGGGGTTTAATACCAATTCTCAAGGGAGTGCCTACTTTGTAATATACAAACTAGCAACTAGGCCGTGAACCAACTTTCTAATTACTTCACGAAATTGAACAAATGACATACCTTCAAACTAGATATCAGTAATTTGCTTTACATCTGAAATTGCATATTCAAAAGGACGCATAGTAAAAACACCATCATGGAAAAGATTAACTGTGATAAAAAGATTCTTGTCGGGTACTCTTTTACCCATTGAATCGAATTTTGGATTAGGAAGGATTAATTATTCTTTGTAATGAAACAAATGAATTAGGGTTAATAAAAGAGGGTAAAAAGGTGGGTCAGGTTGAAAAAATATGGTAGGGAAAAAAGTTATTAACCGTAAAAATATAATAAAGATAAATAAAAATACTGACGTGGAATGTTACCCTTCCAAAATTTGACCGATATTGCCTATATTGAAGAAAATTTAAAAGTTTAATGGGTTAGATTGGTATTTTACAAAGTCCGTTACCTAAAATTAGAACTCTTTGTAAGTTGGTTACCTATTCATGAACTTAACCCTTTGAAGTTTCCACTAAACCTTATGGATTGTTTTGTTTAAAATGCATATATATGGTGTCGATATCATTTTTTATATTTAGCGATTCATTTATTCATTAAGTGTGGCGATGAATTCAAGTCATATTAACAGTAAAATTGGTAGAGATAATGTAAATTTAGTTGACACCCACTGACCCACCGTCACATAAATATAACAGTTTGTCATATTTTAAACCCGCTTATTCTGAGGAAATGGCATCCGGATGAGAACCTATTGAAAGAAGATGTTAGTACTATTCCAGTGTGGGTCAAACTCTATGGTGTACCTGTTACGGCTTTCAGCGAGGATGGCTTGAGTGTCATTGCTACTAAATTAGGTACCCCTCTAATGCTTGACTCTTATACAGCTGATATGTGCATGCAATCATGGGGTAGGTCAAGCTATGCTAGAGCTATGATTGAGCTTAGAGCTGATGTGGAGTTGAAAGCTAACCTTGTGGCTGCTATGCCTAAAATTACTGGGACAGGGCTACTATACTTTATTATTCGTGTTAGTATGTGGGGGGGGTTTTGGGGAAACCTCCTAGGGAAGTTTTGTAAGGTTTTTGGAATGTTACAGAGGGAATGTCCACAGGAATACTGGTGCTGGTGCGACAAAGAATTTGAAGAAGACTAGTCAAACTCCTAAAGGAATTCCGGTTGGACAGAAGATGGGATTTAAACCTAAACAGGTGTTTCAACTGTTTCAAAAAGTTCTACTGCCAAACTGTGATAAATGAAGGATAATTTAGAGTCTACTAAAGAGGTTAGTAAGTCAAACCCTTTTGATGTGTTGAACTCGGTAGAAAATGATGTGGATTTGGGTACAAATGAAGGGATCTCAAACTCGGCTGATAAAGGAACCAGTAATGTTAGTTCTAGTAATACTCCTATTGGTGAGAAAATCGATAAAATAGAACGACAAATTTGTGAAGGCGAACTTATGCTTGTGGATGATGACAGGAACCCGCTTGTTCCTATGGATATTGCGGGGAGTGATAGTGAAGTGGAAGTGGTTTTTGATAAAACTGCTAACTTAAGGCTATCAACGAGTGGTAAAGATGGTAGCGACAAATGTTATGGTAATAATCGCTTGTTGGAACAATGGAGGGATTCATATCCGGATAATGATGATTACGACCCGTATGATGACGATATGTACGAAAATCATGATATGTCCGAGCACCTTCGGTCTATTTGTGATAATCTTGATATCAAAGTCTGTGACAGGAAGAAGAAATAGATTTTTTGATGTTTGTTAAGTCAATTGTATTATATTTTTAGTAGTATCCTCCTATCACTACAACAT
>BQNB010052105.1:0-35359 GCA_026074375.1 Tanacetum coccineum
CACTTGTTACTTAACCATAGATGGTGAAAATGTAACACCTCCATTTTTACAATATAGCAGCGGAAGCTAATCTGGGGTATTACTTCATGGATACAACAATCATAATCATAGAAAATAACTTTAAAAGAGACGTTATTGGAAAAATTTAGTTATCATTCATTATAATCAAAGTTTTTACAAAATGCAGGTCCCAAAATCTAGTTACATACATTGTGTATGATAATAAGTTTAGCCATCTTCGAGTCCATGCCACTCCGTGCCGCAACTGGCTTAATTACCTGAGATAAACATGCTAAAAAGTCAACATAAAGGTTGAGTGAAATTCATAGGTTTGAAGTGTATTTGTTGAATACAAGTTATAGTGTAATAATTGTACAAACACAATTATTATGAAAATGGTATGGTTATGTTCTTGGGTCATGTTATTATATACCCGAATCATAGTTACAATGTATTATCCCGTTGTTGCCTTTGTTTGGTCTGATTGGTCTTGTCTGGTATCAACACATTATTATACAAAGTCAATTTAATGACTCGAAGAGCTCATATTATCAACATATTAATATCCAAAGTCAATTCAACGACTAGAAGTCAAATTTAACGACTAGAAGAATTTATAATACTAACACATTATCATCCATAGTCAATTTAACGACTAGTAGAATTTATAATATTAACATATTAATATCCAAAGTCAATTTAACGACTCGAAGTCAAATTTAACGACTTGAAGTCCAATTTAATGACTTGTAGGATTTATAACTTAGGCATTGATTGTAATGATGTATCAGATTAGCATATAGTCTGGTAAAACACTTGTATTCGTTATTTATAGCATGTATTCCCCTTACGGGTTTATGAAAGCATTTAAGAGATTAAAAGTGAGGTTATGAACTCAATAAGTCCTTGAAAAGTAATCACATCGTTCTAAGATAAATGAATATGTAAAAGTGTTTGTAATAAGCATGTATCTCCCCCAAATTAGTAAAATAGTAAAAGAGGGGCTATGAATTCACGTATCATAATAGAATATAGTTTATAGCATGTATCCCCCTCGCGGGTTTATAAAACATGTAAACTTATCACAATCTTAACTCAGGGAATGTTGAATTATAGTAAAACGTAGTAAATACCACATCACACAACCTGAGTAAATATGTCCAAGTCTTAGGAAAGATTGTACATTAGAACTTTGGTTTAAGAGTTATGAGGTTGATTGAAGGTTTTGGAATTTATGTACACCGTTTGGGCCATCAAATGTAGAAGTCATTTAGTAAAACGTTTGAGGATGCTAGGCACATTTAAAATCATACACCCAACAACATCAGTCAGAACGTAAATACCAAATGAAACCACTTAATATGAACGCCCCTAGTATTAGTTATACGACATCATTCGGTTTAAGGTTTTATTCAAATATCTGGAAAAGTTAGCACGAGCAAACGTTAATTAAAGTTAATGTCGGTAATGTTTTTTGAATTATGATTTTATTCTTTTTCAAAATGTTACATTTTAGACCCAGGGGTTGAAAAGTTGCCATAATAGTCCTGGGAGTTTGCAATTTTATGACTTTGAGGTCCCCCTTCAACAATAATAAGATATACAAGTAAATCCTTGAGTTTAAAAGTGGACCTAATAAGATCCCTAGAGTTCTAAACTTTGATAAAATGTGACATATTAGCCCTTATATTATAGTTATAAAATTTCAAAAAGTTACGATAAACCCCTTCATGGATTATAAATTACAAAACATGTCCAAATTGCCATGCAAGCTTATTTTTTAACATTTCAAAAGATATTTAAAGTTAAAATAAACTAAAATATGAAGTTTGTAACGCAACACTACGATTTTTAAATATGATTCGTTAAGCTAGGAAGTAAAAAGGGTCAATTAGGTTTCAAAACATAACGCAAGCGGGTTGTTTAAGTTTCAAATTCCTTCATTAATCAATAAAGTGGTTATATTAACATTATTTAAGCATGCTAGGATTGATTATTAAACAATACTTAACGATTCTAACATTTAGTTTTAAGAAAAACGCGAATATTAGGGGTTTCGGTGTAGTTTTGGAGTCAAAAATGTGAAAATTAGCATGAATTGGGAGATATGAAACTTTAACAAGAGATATTTTAGGATCATATGAAACAATTTATAAGAGTGTAGTATCAGTAGTAATATCTAGAACCCTGGGTTTGAGCTCAATGGACGAAAATGGTGGTAATTAGGTCATATCTGGGTAGTATTTCCACTCGTACGCCTTGTATCTTTACTCTGGGGCTTCAATTCTTCAGGGCTTCACTTCTTGAACTTCTTTAATGATCCTAGGATCATATGGGAGCAAAGGATTGCTTGTGCTGCCATTAAAGGTTATGAGAAACGAAGAGATGTGGTCGAGTGAATGACTATCTAAGGTCCTATTTTAATAGTAGTTTGAATGTAAAGGATTACGCAACACTTAGGATCCTGTTTGAGAGCATGTGTAAGAGCTATAATATGATGTGTTGAGGCTAAGAAAGGAGTTTTGGAGGTCTAGGATGTAGAGTGAAGGTGTTGGACACCCTAGATGGATCTGCGGCTGTTTCTAGCAAAAGAGAGGCCATGTGCCTTCATTTTAAACCAAGAAATGGTCTAAGTAGGTGGGTAAGCTGCTTAAGGGTTTCTAGAAGAGTTCACATAAGAATTTTGCATTTGGAATGGTTTAAAATGGGTCAAAATTAATGGTGAAGGGGTTCGGCGCTATTTTGGGGTACGACTATGGTTTCACAAGTTTCCAGGTTTTTAATTCGTATGTACTTGATTAAGGATATTTAATATATGTAGCCAAGGTCCTGATATAGAAGGATTAATAAAGATTATCAATTGGTTTGGGTTAAACGATATAAGAATTGAAGAAATGATGTCGCGGGTTCCTTTGTGAATGGGTTTTAGATGTTTTCTGGACTTCTTTGCTTATATTCGTGTAATTGGACCAATGATTGATAAATTTATTGACTAGGTAATATATTGAGATTTATTAAGAGAAAATTGAGGTTGTTTTAGAGCGTCTATAATGGGTTAAAATGGAAAGAAATAGTCGTGGGTTAGAATTAGGGCTCGTATAAGGCTTTTAGGGTTTTCTAGCTTTGTAATTCTTGTACATTGTCAAATTAATGATGTATAATGGTTTGTAAACTTATTTTATGAGTTTACAATGACTCTTGGTTGCTTACTTGAGAATGAAGTGGTTAGAAACGAGAAAACGGGTCGAATGATCATTTAGGGTTCATTTAGGGTTTCTCGGATTTGATTCTTGTATAAATGAAATGAGATTATGAAATAGTGATGGTAAAGATGAGTTATGGTGTTGTAAAAATAATTTTTATTACAACTTATTTGAGTGTTGGTTTGGGTTTTATAATTGGATAAAAATGAAACACGGTCATGGTCAGTAATTTTGCACATCGGTTAGGGTTCTGAGTTTTGAATTAGTGTTTTAAGATTAAAAATGTATATGAAAGTTTATGAATAAAAAATTAGGTTTACACATTGTATAGTTAAGTGTAAAAAGCTTGTACAAAAGTATGGTGATGAAATTAAATGAAAATTGAGGTAAACGGCTTATTTTAGATATCGTGCATTAAAGACTTGTATATTGTGCTTTGAAACTTGTACCTTGACTGGAGGGATTTATATTTCAATGAGATGGTTATATTACTTGTACATATGCTTGTAGTAGCTTACATTTATTTTAGATATTTAACCCTTTTAATTTCGTGCACATACCAGACCAAATTATTGGAATAAAAGAAAAAATGAAGAGAAATAACGATGGAAGCGATGAGCTTGACAATTTCATGATGGATGACGGTTAGCATACGATGAACTTCATCCGCGAAGTTATGTAGCTCTTCTTGAATATTGCGATTGTTCGTAATAACTACTCACACAACGAGGTACGAGTGTCTTAAAGGTGGTAACGGAAATGTGGACGGAAGATATTAACCATCTATATAATAATAGAGGAATGATTAAGGTTTTTTGTAAAACGACTTAGACATGAACAATAGGTGACATTTTAATTTGCATTTCGCAAATTAAAAATGCTTAAACATATCAGATGAAATGAATTAATTTGTCGAGAATTTATCAGAATGAATTTAATAGTTAACAAAGCTAGTTAAAATGAGAATGACACATTTAATGAATTTGTATCATCATTCGCTAAACTAGACAAAAAAAATAAACGGTTTCACGTTTGAGTGGTTTGGTGAGGATGTCACTATGTTGTCTAGATTGACTAAGGAAAAGCCTAATGTTTACATGCTTAGTGTGTACTCCTAATGAGATACAAAGTTTATCGAGGTATACTATCATTAGGAATATTTAGGAAGAGCCATTTAATCAAATTAGAGAATGAATATGAGACTATCACTAGTGGTGCTCAATTCAGGCTAAACACGACCATTTTTACGGGTTATACACCGAACCCAACTTCACTCTTGGAAGCAATTCAACTGTTAGGTCAAATTGAATTTCTAGTGCAATAGATTCTCCAGTAGTCATTCTCATGTTAGACAAAATAGAATTCTTATATTTGCCTAATGAAGTGTAGTAAAGATAAATTTTGTATTATCTTTTTATAGAGGAATTAACATGACTCAACTAACATACTTTAATTCTGGTTCGCGTAATCCTAATCAAGATGTGTGGAATTCCAAGATAAGCGTAAGCAAGATGTTTTAATGTTTTGTTCAAGATCTATAGGTTGTTTGATTGTCGATTACAATTGCTTGATTTAATAGATGTCTTATATTAGTCATCATTTTCCATGTATAGAAAGGTTGTCACATGGATATTAAACTGTGTTTGAATTTTCAAAAGCCAAGAGATGTGTTTATTTGTGACAATGACAAATATGTTATATTGAGAGTATTTTAAGAATTCTCCAATTTCATGCCATGTGAAGTGAATCTCCATCAATATTAATTTATTCTTAATTGAGTTTGTGATTCTTTAATGATAAAATGTTTGAAAAGAGACATATTTTTTTAAAATTATTTCTCAAAAATTAATATCTTATCATGTTGTATATCATAATTAAATAAGTAATTTGAATAAAAGTATTTTACTTGATTTATGCTTGATACATATTTTTGATAGTTATTTTTTCAATTCTAATAAACTATATTTTTCAATTCCTAATAACTTATATTTTCAAGTGATAATGAGTGATTTTCTTGTAACACAACCATTTATGCTACGATAGAAAAAATAAGATGCATAGGAATAAAAATTATTAATCCTTTACAATCTTAATACGATAAGTCCCATAAAACCATTAAACATAATGTATCCCAACATCATTATCCTAGGTGAATAAACAAGAATATTATTTTTATTTTAGAATTTAGTTAAAAGTGAATGTTGTATGAGCAAAGTTTACATATATTGTTAGTTTGCTCGTGTTTGGTTTTTCGGAAATGACACATTTACCAATTGCATTGCAATGTAAATTGCTTAAATATTTCGGACGAAACATCCAAGTCGTCAATCCTACTTCATTGTGTATTTGATGCGTGTATTAAACATATTAGTATAATGTTTGGAACACAACCATTGGACAAGTAGACTCAATAATACAATCATCAACAAAGTGTGATTTATAATCTGATGCATATTCATTTCATCTAGAAAATGGATGCAATTATTTTCCAAATCAATTAGTGTGATTGAGTAATGTAGATCCAAGATAATATCTCTATATATTGATATAGTCTTGAATCTAAACAAATAAGAATCCAATTTCATGTCCATACACGAAAACTTGTCAATTAGATTCAATAAAGATATCAATCATAATTTGAATAATGAATTGATATATTCTCGAAATCTTTCTTGACCCTCACGAACACTCATTTAAAAGAAAATAAATAAACATTTAAATAGTGTGTTCCATTAATCCAAATATTAGTTGTAAGGTGAGGTTGATGATAATGAAAAGTTAATTCCTTATTCCAAATTGTCTTAAATATTACCTTGTGCGAAACATTTGTTTGTTATTATAATATACATAGTTTTTTGACATTTTAGATGAGTATGATATATGAGTTTTTTCTAACAAATTTTTATATCAACACACATTTTTTTTTTTAATACTAAATGGTTTTAAGAAAAAATATAATTATGTGTGTATGTAGAATAATACAGCACAAACATTCTTTTTTCATAGTTATTGATGTATTAATACAATCTTTTTTGTCTTTGTTAAACACTACCCGCAAGGTCAACAAAGCAAGTTGTTAAAAATATTTAAACGTGTTGTTGAAAATAGATTAAATCGTTGGAAATATTTAGGTGACTAGTTTTAACATATTTAATAATATACTTGATAAGTTATTGAACTTTTATTCATAAGTATATTCCCATACTCGAAAAGATTTACAAGATGTTTATGTGACATTTGTAAATTAAGTGATCTATGCCTATATGCAATGCAAGAGCAATTTCGTAATCTTAATGCAAGAAATCTAGCATAAGTTCTAGTTAGGCATAATTCGAAAAACTAGCTACAAACGAATAGTGTACATGGCACATATGCTTAGATATTTAATTAGCTCAATTAGAAATCGCACAATCATTTTAATAATTACTATTAACAACCAAAGACATAAAATACAAAGAATTGCAAATAATCACATAGCATAAACACATAAAAGTACTTGTCGTCGTTTTGTGATTAAGATACAAACAACGATACATAGCATGGTTTTTATTTAAAAAAAAATACTTTCTCCCCATTTTTAAAAATCAAGTTTAATATTTGGAAAAGTTATTACACATTTTTCAAAGATATATCGACTGAAATGTTCGACTTGAAAGAAAAGATAAAATACAAGTTTTACGTTAAAAAACGAGACTCACGTTTTGGACATAAGTAGGAATTTTGCCTTTCTTACTAGATTAAGTTTGAAATAAAATACTTGGAAGTATTTTTATATGAATGAATTCAATTCTCTTCGAAATGGCGGGTGGCAACGACTTCCTACGGCGCGCGAGAGCGTCTGATAGTAGCGAGCTATCTATCTATATGATTTTTCAAAGTTTCCTGAAAAACTACTTTTTTTTCCCCCCCCCAAATATCAGACAGGTGGTCCCCTTAATTAAGGGGCCGCCCCCATGCATTAAGGGGCTACCCAAAATATTTAGAGGGGGGCTGCCCACCTAATACTCCGAATTACGATTTTGTGTAAAAAAATGTTTTCCAGACTTTGCGGGAGATAGGGGTTTTAGCCACTAAATTGTCTGACATTATTAGTGCACAGTAAGCGGGAACAGAAAGATAGACACGTATTTATGGTACACTGCCGTCTGAGAAGATACATCTGTCGGAGAGTATGCAAGTAGATACAGGGACTTTAATGTATATTAACATCAAGCGCCTAAGTACAGGTTAATCAACACAGACACTTTTGCATGGATAGTATTAGAATATCGCCATCATCAGGTGACTGATCGTAGATCTTTTGCGACAACTCTAGACTATACGTGAACGGCTCACTTGTTATTAGACACCACACACTGACTTATCTGTGTAGTGAGACAAATGGCAGAGAGCTATGAACGTGAGGTCTCGAGAATAGCTACATTATATGTTGGATCAGATCGTTGCTGTGCTGAGAGAGGTAGATAGTAGAGGGAGTATGGACACTATTTTAGTTTTACGAATTATATAACTGTTAATCTACGTATTGTGACATACTCACTTTATTGTTCGTGCTCTAAATCACTCGTGTAGGAACTCAACGCGTTGATAGTAGAAGAGTGGAGACAGATGGCGGGTGTCTTCTTCACACAATACAGGGACGAAGAGTGCTGATATGAGAGGTGGTTCCAGGAGTAACGTCTCTATGATTACCGATCATGTATCTCCCGAAGTTCCTCACAGTCGTTGAACACACTCTTGCGACAGGAACACCAAGTCTTGGTACTCTCAGTCTCTCCTCATCTCTCTCTCCTCTTCTCTCATAACTATAGAGTGCAAGCACAAAGCACACAGCTGGGATTGTGCAAACACACTATACGTCGATGAACCAAGTCTAGTGACAAACTCTGCACTATAGGATACGGTGAGGGAATTGTCACAGAGGTACAGGAGAGCGAGCATCTACTCTAAAGACAACAGTACGCGATTTCTCAAAGCCGGTGAGGGACACCGCGTGAGATATAAAAGCTGGAGACGAGCGATAGGTGTGTTTCCGTAGGTCGAGCGAGGGGAGGTTGGGGGGTAGGAGGGGGGGTGGGGGTGAGGGGGGGGGGGGGGTGGGTGAGTGGAAAGGGAGAGTAGCGACTAGAAGTGAGTGCACCATGACACATTCAGCACACATCATGTCATATCCACTTGACACAGAACTTCACACTCACTCACTCTGGAAACAATCCAGTCTAGATCAATAACATGATCACCTAAGCTCCCTTATATTAAGGAGGCTAGTAAAGACTAGTAACACTATCAAGAGCTGTAATGGCATATAAAATTAAATTTCCGGTGACACGATGGAATGAAGGTCACTGTATTATAGCGAGGGATATACGATAGGAATTTGTCTTGTGCTTACTCTGCCTGAAGCGCGCATGCTATCACGACTCTTCCATCTACGTTTCCCCTGACGGTTGACATAAGACTTACGAGATCAAAAAAACTTGAACAAAGTATAATAGAGGACTATGACTCTCTGGTTATACGTGAAGAGACACATTCAACTCATACGTATGATCTCACTACACTAACAAATAGGAGAAATCTATAAGATATATCACGAGACACGAAGAGCTCTGAGCACATCATGGATGTGATATTACTAGGAGATATGGTGAGAGCGTACTACGCGAATGAGCAACTGACAACTAGTTGGATCTACTCCATTACGATGGTGTGTAGGTGCGAGGTTAATTACGTTGCGGTGTATTAGTTAGGATGCTATAAAGTGGCACTGCAATAGAGGAGATCTTATTGGGGGATCTATGCGCGATGTGGAGAGTGATTAGAATGTGATATAGACCGTGTGCACTGTGTGAGTCATAGTGTGACTCGAGATCTAGTGATCTAGACTATATACTAGTACAGAAGGACACGCTAGAATTGATCTCTGCATACTCTCATATTCAGATTGCTTGTTTATGAGAGCTCAGCACAGACGGGAGGGTGTCATGGTGAGGTGGTTCTAGGGAGTGGGTTGCAGCTATAGGCACTCATGTAGTCATGATGCTAGGTGTTGGTAGGTGGTGTGGAGGGGAGATAGCTATGATTTTAACTCACAAGGTACTCTCATTGAAGAGGGGATAAGAGAGAAAGAGTGTATATAGTGATATTAGTTAGATGTTTCTGGTGTAGTTGTACATCAGTGAGTATAGACTTGTCTTTTTCAGTATAAGTATGTCGTATCAGAGTATGTGTCTTTGAACTCTCAGTAAGTCTGTTGGATGCGTTGGGTTCTCAGAGATCTGAACGGAGATAGGCAGTGTTGGTGGTGATCTCTTGTATTGTACTATAGAGTTTTTTAGTATTGTGTGTTTTAGATCTAGGGTACTATATGGAGAAACATCGATGATGAGTGATAGTGGTGATAAGGATGAGGGGAGTGGTGGGGTTGGGGTTTTTGGTGGGTAGACTAACGATGTGTGCTGATTGGTTGTGAGGGGTTGGGGTAAAATAATTAATTATGGGAAGATAAATAGAGTTTGATGTAGCTCCCTTATTTTTATTTTTTGTGGGGAAGGTTTATTGGAACTTTCTAACGTTTGGGTTGAAAATGTGATGTACGAATGGGTTATTTGGTTTAAAATTATTCCTTATAAATACAAAAAAAGTTTTGTATATGTTTTTTTAAATTTTTTTTGTCCCATTTGATTAAAAAATTAAGGTTTTGAAAATAAAAAAAATTCTTGATCATTTCAACAAATTAAATTTGTGTGGTTAATCTCATACCTTTATGATTTATACGTTGGTGAGAACATAAATTTTTGTGTGAAGAAAACATGAGACGTCGAAAGTTTTGACAGTATAAATTGATGAGTTGAGATTACGAGTAACTTACTCACTTTACGTTATGTGTTATAAGTTACATGTTTGTCATCACTAAAATATGAAGAGAATGTGTAGATTATATATCATAATGTAATATTTCTACCAACACAAATGAAGGTTCAGTTTGGTTCACAGATGTGTTATTCTTTTGAAAAATTTCTTTACTTGAGTTGGCATTGCAATTTCAAGAAAAATGCAGTGTTGTTCAAGTAGAAAACTTTTTGAAATCTATTATACCCATCTTTTTCAACCATGTGTGTTGTTTTTGGATAGCGCAGCTTCAAGTTCGCGCCAACTTGTTGCACATTTCCACATAATTCACATAATCATTCATTGCTACAAAAGAATTCACATTCACAGAAGTAATTTTATCCAACAAAGAATTCACAACAATATTCACAATATCTTCAGAAATGATTTGTTCCAAGAGTCAATCGTTTTCAATAAAAAATTATTTCTTCTGAAATTCAAAGTACTATTTGTCTACATGATACTGTTGAACAGCAGCTTCCATCTAGTTAAAAACTGTTTGTACTTCTGTTACCTCATTTAAAAGATCTTTATCAAAAACATTGAATATGTCTTTTAAGATCTTTACAAATGGAATTATTTCTTTTAGAACCCATTCCCCTTCTGTTAAAGCATCGGGTGTTATCCGCCTTTTCACCACATTGTATTAACCAGGCTTACCTTAGGAAGTTCTCGAGGAGCCTCAATTTTGACAAGCGAAGAAGCAGATTGGTCAGTTATTAGGAGTTGCGCAGTTGTAACCAAAGCATGTTTCATCAACACTGTTGTTGTTGGACAAAACAAATACCAAAAATCTTTAGATAATTGATTTAACTCAGCATATTTAATTGGTTTAATGTTAACTTTCTTTTCTAAGACCATTGGATCACTTTGTTTTAAAAGCATTTTGGATCGACTCTCTTCCTCAAGCATCAAAGTCTCTTCAGAATCAGCAATTGAAATCACATTAGTTTCCTTAGCAATAACACTACCATCATAAAGCATTGGCCTAATCTGCTAGTCCTTTCTAAGATAGAAGGGATTTTGAAGAACCAAGAGCTTGTTTCCAGGTTGTTTATCAAATAGAAAAACATGTTGTAACGTGATCATATGCAAAGCTTGGGCGATGACCCATTTACAAACAATATTTTAGTCTTTAACTTCTTTTCCAAGCAATCTCTTTATCAATATCCTAGCTTCTTTTCCTTGGATTCGTTTTTGAAACATTAAATGTTTTTTGTTAACGAATTTCTTTTTCTTTTAATTGGTCAGAAAGAGAGCTTGTTTTTAAGAAGTTTAATTTCTATTAAAATCCGTAAAATGTGCACTTTAGCCCGAATTTATATCATTAATTATCATCTTTTCTCTAGTACCTAAATCCACATTTTGTCTTTCTTCTAGCAATTTTACCCATTCTTTGTATCTTTCAAGCTCAGCTGATAGGGTTTCATTGGCAATTAGATGGTCCTCATTGACCTTGTTACAATTAGTTACTTGATTTAACAGTTGTTCAAAATATCATAGCATCTTGTTATGCAGAAGAATTTGTATCTTGAACAACTGCATTTTATGTTTCAAGTAGATACTTGAGTAGGAAGGAATGATATTGCTATCACTGGTTATCTCAATCTTTGGATAATTCACAAGATGAGATTGTTCAGAATACGGCATCCCTGCTTGCACACGTTGATTTAGCAATATCATTATGATGATGTCAGAGTGCGGTACCATCGAGAGAACATCTTAATTGACCTTAGACAAATAGGCCATAAGAACTGCTTTTGCTGTAGAGATCTCGTCACAATCAGAATCATATGCATCCAAATCATCGGCTTGATAAGCTGCATTATGTGTAATGACCGACTGTGTAACTGGACCTTCTACAATACCAGGGTTTGCCAAGAATTCCAATTCTTCCTCATTCAGAACTTTACCCTTTCCTTGAGCTTCGACTAATAGAATTTTATCCCTGAACCACGTGGCATCTCTTTTCCTCTTTAGCTTTGAGCACTGTCTTGCCATGTGACCCTTCCCATTGGCAGTTAAAACACTTTACAACCCTTTGTTAACCTGAATAATTCCCTGTTGTTCCTGAAGTATTAGCTCTTGTTCCTGAAGTACCAGCAGCATAAGAATTTTGTCTCCCTTGAAGTGGTTGAACAGTCACCCGTCCATCATGAATAGTTGCTTGTTGTCTTGGGTTGGATGAGTTTCTTAGCTGATTGTTGGTAGATGGAAAACGAGATGTGATGACAGTAGATAAAAATGACATCATTTTGTTAATGACATCAATAGGTTCAATCTCCTAGCTTAAAACACAGAACTAACTGCAAGACCAGAAGTCTCTCTAAGGAAAATTAGTTGGATTTGTGTTTGTTGATTTAACTGTGAGGCAGAATTAATCATGTGGAGGAATAGTATGGTGGTTGAGAACAAGCCTCTTGATAATGGTAGATGAGTATAAGCATTTTGGATACGGTGTGACGGATAAGAAAAATGCAAGAGGGTAGAGGGTAAGTAGTTGAGTAATGTTGTGTGGGAGGAATTGATCCATAATGAGGAGACTGAGATGGTGAAAACTATTGTTGGAACTGAGGATTGTTGTATGAGTATTGATAAGCGTTGAAGTGAGATGGTGTCATCTGATGGTTAGCAACTAATGCAAGTGGAATCTGATTGCATCACCAAGCATAATACGGACTTCTTTGATGAGTTTTGTGTTGATTCAAGTATGCATGAAGCAGATCAAAAGTTGGTGAGTATGCAAATCTTTTTAACAAGCTTGACATCAGTCACAACTTTACTCCATTCAAGTGGGAGACTGTTTAAAGAACATTGGTATTGACTTTAAATTGCTACAATTTCATTTTGTAAATGTTTATGTCCATTGATCACTGGTAAAATCTCAAGTAAAATAACGTATGAAGTGTTCCCCCTTGATGTGAGCCAAACTATCAATGCTCATACAGTTTAACACTCCTTATAATATTTTTAAACTCCCATTTCCTGCTTTGTGTCATAAGGTACCTTGCATTAGTAGTTGAACTATTTCTCATAGATCCTTGGAAACTCTGTGATGATTAACAAGTAAATAGATATCTGCTGGTAGACCTTGAAGAATGATATTAGTTTCCTTCATATCACAATCAGCTTGAATTTTCCACTTATCAGACAATTCATCATATTCTTGTGGTCCTGTCACCCTGTTTTCCTTCAATCGTAGGCCGAAATGAGTGGTACCGTTTTTTCAACTAGATTCCAGTATCATTCTTCTGTTCTCGTCTGTTTTTGCATGTAAAAGTTTCCATCTAATTTTCCAAGAATCATACAGGTCTTATCTAAACATTGGGAACGATTGTCAGTACCAGAGAGATCATGTACTCAACAAGAGTAATACCATTTGTCCAAGTGAATTATGAATCATGTTTGACTTTAACTTTAATAATATGAGAATAGATAACTTTCCTGACGTTCAGATGATAGAAGGTTGTTGTGTTAAATTGTTGTTTGTTTTAAGTGAATGAGTCTTAAGATTACACAGGATTTTATAATTCTTGATAAAACCAAGAAAATAATTAAATACTTCATGGGATTTTACAAATCATAGAAAAACCGTATAAATCTCTAAGGAAATAAAGTATAAATCTCCAAAGGTATAAGTCACCCAAGTGTAACGTATAAAATCCGCCCTAGAGAAAGAAGTAAAAGTCGCCCTTTTAGAAAGAATGGTATAACGTCAGCACGGATTGAGAAATTAGTTATAAGTCAGCTGGATTTGACTATGTATAAATCGCTGTAATTTTTACTTAGGTATAAATCGCTGGATTCTGACACACATATAAATTGCTGAAATTCCGAAAATGATAAAATCGCTGACACCACAAGGAAAAGGTTGAGGTACGATAAATCGCCGAAATCAAACACGTATAAATCGCCTTATACCCAAACGTATAAATCGCTGAATTCAACACGTATAAATCGCCAGAATCAAACACATATAAATCGCCATTTTCAACAACGCATAAATCGCTGAATTCAATATGTAAAAATCGCACGAATTCAAAAGAGTTGGTATAAAAAGCCGTCATCCAAACACTGTTCAAATCACATTAAAAAAAATACATTTTTTTATGTTTTTACTAAAAATATCTTTTATAACTAACTATTCTAACCTAGTAGAAGCATAAAACACAAAATTTATGATTTTTAAACAAAACACCTAAAAATTTCCGGATCAAGATTTTGGACACAAAAAGAAGCTCGAACCAAAAGTACTTAAAAAATGAAGATTTTTGATGTTTTCAAATCTATGCTTTTAAACCTAGCTTATACTAAGATGGATACACAAGAAAGTACTAATCTTTATGGTATTTGAACACACAAAAGATGAAATCTTTTGTTATGTGTTCAAATCAAACTTATGCTAGAACAAGAAAAGAAAACGCATACAACACCAAACTATATCACCCCATGGCTCTTGATACCAATTGTAGAATACTAGATTATTTAAACTCATAATCAATCAAGTGAAGAACTAGAGAGAGAAAGGATGGATGAACACTTCTAGAGAGAGAAAGGAAAATAAAATATTAGATTAGAAAAAGTAAACAACCACCCTCCTCAAGGTATGAGAGGGTATAAAATACATAGCCAAGGTGGCCGGCTCATGTACCCTTGATGGGCTTTCCATGGGCCTTGGGCCTTCCTAGCCTATTTAGTTTCCAAATATTACTATACGAGCTATCTAATGATATAATGGAAGTGACCGACACTTTTCGTGTTCCTAACACATAATGCGCAACCCATATCCATGGTTCGATCAACACCATCACGATACATCCCAAGCACCAAAGCGACTCCCATGACGATAAGCCAGAAGAAAATAAGGAAGAAGAGAAGAACAGCCAGGAAGATATCAATACCAACCCCTTTACGCCACCCGATCCATCAATTTCATTCATGACCGAAAAAGTCCTGAAACTCAACTCATTCTTCAAATCGCTCGGCTTGGCCCCCCAATTATCCGGCACAGAAGGTGTTTGCACCAAAGGGGATGATGGTGACATTATGTTTATTGAAATAGTTAAAAAGAATAACGATTCCCGCAAGGAGAAACCCGAAGCAAGAGGATTGGAGGTGGAATATTTTGACATATTCCCAACTCGGAGCGAGCTTGCATATTACAAATATCTCATGTGTGGCCCCATAGCTTCAATATTTCTAAGAAACCCCATCATTACGGAAGGATGTCCATTAAACCTTAAAATACCATGCAACATTGGACATGTGCATGTGGAGAAATCCTACATATATCTTAATTCCCCCTAAATATCATGACCCAAATGATGTATAATTGGATCATGAGAAGAAAACTCGACCCTAGGGAAAATTCGGTTAGAGGAGTTAGCAATTTTACAAGAAGGATTAAGGGGATGCATGTTTTCCGTAAGGAATTTTCACTTTATGTCCGTACTTCATGATTGTTGAAGATATTAGCTAATCATTGACCCAATGCTGTCACAAGTAGTACTAAAGAAAACCCTTCATTGAAATATCCAACATGACTCATGACCCACCCGAAGGAGTAGTGAGGTTCACAAATCGGGACCGGATGAAATATAGCCTGGTAAAATGCCCCAATAAGATATAAACAGTACAACTCATTGTCAGATTATGAAAAAGAGAACACAAAATCGGTCCTACCTTAAGAACGAGGAGGATAAGAGAAAGAAGAGTGGAGTATGTGAATGAGCAAAATATTAAGGGTTATATACAAAGAATGTTCTAGATCTTAGGACCATTAATATGTGACTGGAATGGATGATGAAGGAGAAGTCATGTAAGGACTTGTGACTTCGATTCTAGCTACAAGTCTCATAAATAAAGAAAAGAGTTTTTTAGGAGGCAACCCAATGTTTATTTTTCTTGCATATTAGGAGTGTCGTATGTTTTAATTCTTTTCATTTATTCTTTTATGTTTGAATCAATTTTGTAATCATGCTTTATTTTGTTTATAACATTGTCTTATTTGCAATCAAATGTATTTTGTAACAAAATAAGTGTAGAGGAAATATTCGGTTTTTAGAACCAATTCAAACATTTAAAATAAATTGTTTAGATTAATTCGCATCGTCTTTTGATTCTATGATTGTAAAGATTAATTCCAGGCTTTATGCATACTTTCTAACGTATAAAAACATAATAAACTTGCGTGCAGGAAATTTGTCAGTAAAAATAAAGAAGAATTTTTTACAGACCCTTGGAAGACGGCTTCGGATTAACACCCTACGGCGTCGCATCTCAGTAAATGTAAGTTAATTCAAATTATTCAATGTATTTTTTCTGAATAATAGAATGTGCAATATTTAAAAGTTGTAATTTAGTTGTAAACATGCAGAAAACCTATGACTATATCATCGCCTTCATCCTATCTTTACTGCTTTTATAGAGTCAAAACCCTAAACTCTCATTGTATTTATATATATCCCGCCAATTTTATGCTTGGTGTAGTTGTCATTGTCTTTGAATTACAGGTTTATTTATGATGAAAGAAGCTTGGAATTCTTAGGAAGGTCATTAGATGATTCTTGGAGGACGATTTAACCATTTATCGCATGTTTCTTCTCCATTATTGAGCAAACCAAGGGAGTATTAGTTTTCATTTACTGTTTTCTTTCTTTATTTCGTGTTTTATACGGTACATCTATAGAATCTTATGGACAATGTACAGACTTAAGTGTGGGGAATAAAGCCTTAGAAACGATTCTTCATATGCTATTATTGCTTGTTCCTTAAAATTATGGCAATATATCAAACATAGCATAAAAAGGTAAATTTGAACCAAAATTATAAAATTTTATGACACATACCGAAGAAAACCAAGTATTAATAGCGTCTCATGGATAGGAATGTGTATGACTATCACAAAAACCCTCAAAATTCCACCCCAAAAATGTGAGGTTCGCCTTTAGATCTTTAGGATATCTGGTATCCATTATTGATACCCAAGATAATTTGTACCTTTAGCTTTCTCGAGTTAAAAAACTTGAATGTAGATCATAGGTGTCATTCTGTCGGTTAACGGGATGTGTACGTATGGTCATTGTCCCTTTTCTGGAGCATTGGTAGCGTTATTAAATTTAGAGTGTACTGGTAGTATATTAAATTCCTATAACTTGTTTTGTGATGCATCCCGCGACCGCATAAGTTAGTATTAGGATTTTGCTAGATAAGAGGCACTAAGATTAACCCCATGTTTGAAACATGTAAGTGTTATTAGGTCACTGATCAATAAACTATCCCACACACTTGCCATGTAGTCCATTTTTAGTGCAGATTACCCTATACATACCCTCTGACCTATTCTTTTTCACTGTTCCACATAATTTTTCTGTTAATGGCCGGACTATTAATGTAGAGCCATTGTCACCTTATAAAACCAATTGTTTACACCAAATCGCCTTAGCCTACCTGGATGTACTCACCTTTAGTACATTATTGTTTTAATCCCCAAGTAAATTATTGAGTATTATACTGTTGCTAAGTCTTTATCCTTGTAAAATACAGTTTTTTGGGACGATTAAGGAATCATGGTAGTATTTCATCTTATGAATAATTGGGAAGAATTAATTTATTACCCCCAATGAGCTCAAAAAGCTCCATGTTATTTTGATCCATCTCAAATCGGGTCATTAGTTAGATTGTAAATAATCAAGTATGTAAAAGTTTAAGTGTAAGGGTGTATCTATAAACCCCTATGATGTATTATATGTTTAACCAATGACAAAGAAAAAGTGTAAAAAAAATGTATATAAAAAATGCATATAAAAAAAGAGTGAAAAATGTACGGGCTACCATTTGCTTATGTTATGTTTATCATAGAGTCAAGAAAAGAAAAAGAATAGAATCTGTATAAGTTGTTAAAGGTTGTATATTGTGTCCGAATCTTTTGGCTTAGCAACAAACCAACATGTATTCAAAGAAATAATTACTAACCCTTTCATTCCCAAATTCACCCAAGTCACCACCCAAATAATCCCATCCGTTTCTGTTCCGTTAAGTGATATCTTATACCTACAACCCCACAACCCTTTAAAAACCTTTTAGATATAATGAATAAGCTTGAGCCTAAGCGGTGGAGGTCTTAATACCTTTACAAGCCTATGGAAATTTATATGCTATAACAGTTTATAGTGTTGATTTTCCATTTCCCCATTAATGTTTTAATAAGTATTATACAACGAGGAGAAAGAGAGAACCTCAAAAACACTTATGTAGGTGCAATTATATACTTTCCATGCTTTTGAAATTACGAAGTCTAGACGGTTAGTGTTGTTTAAAATGGCTTTAAAAGAGTAGTTAAATGATCCAATAATGATATTGTCTAAAGTAGAAAAGCCATTTGTCTTGAGATAAGCGAAATGCCACGAGTTAGGGGATCTTAATGAGGTGTCATTTTATACACTTTTCGAGGTCATTTAACCCTCTAAATCATGCTAATAGCCTAATTATGTGCTTAATCGTTAGTTTTTAGGTTTTATAAAACTTGGATGGCTTTTGGAGGAAATAAACGTGAGACAATGGTCTCATTTTGGAGAAGAACATATAAATTAACGGTACCTACAACCAAATCTTTTGAAGATTTATGCATACAAGTGGCTTGAAGACGACGTTGCCGGCATAAAGCTCCGCCCGTCGTGATGTATAGTGATGGCGTCAGGAATTTCGCTACTGCGTCAGGAATTTCGCGACGGTGTCAGGACATGGCTGACTTAAAGGGGATCTAGAATCATCTACGTGGCGACGGCATCAGGATTTCTAAGCGGATCATTGCGTAATATCTCTATAAAATATAAAACCATTTTTAGTGGTTTTTAAAGTGGTGTAACTTTTGTATAAACCTAGGGAACGAACCCTAGTCCATCTAGCAAGCTTTATAGGTCGTTAATTAGGCCTCAAAACTCATATTATAATTACCTTGAAATCCATGTTTTAATCAAGTAATGGTTATTTAATCATTAATCATTCAATATGTCTATGTGTTGTGTGATTAATTTATGTTCTTGCTTTATCTTTAACATGCTAGGCTAAACCTTCCTTTGTATTTACTTATGATTGCATGAAACTTAGGTTGTAGATCCTTTTAATGTTGCTTCTTGTTGATGTATGTACGCGTTAGGCTTTAGAAAACTAGCCATAAGATATTAAATTGGCATAGACGTCTAGGGAAACGCGAGTAGTGTAGAAAGGATACATCCAGTAACAGTCTTCATACTACCTTACCCCTAATATGATTGATCCCTCTTAAGTTATTTCACATGCATTTAATATACTCTTAAGGGTCTTGTAATAGTCTTCATACTACCTTACTTGTGCGTTGCACTAACGGAATATTAAATAGACGGCGGGGTCATGTAATCCGTTCATGACCTAGGAAATACTTACATAGATCATCACAAGTGTGACAAGGCAACAGATCTAGGAGAAGCAATCTGAGGAGTAGTGCATGAATAGGTAAATACATCTTTTTATCATAAAGTTATCACCAGTAGTATAAATTATAATTAGTTTAATTATTAGTTAATCAAACAAACCTCTCAAACCATGATATTTACTTGATTTCTATAAAATATAAAAATACAAAAAGAATCTTCTCTCAACCCCCTAGAATTCTGTTAGACCGTGTTCAAGCCTTCCCAACCTATTCCCCTAGAGAACGATAATAACCTCCGAGTCGTGCCTATACTATACTGCAACGATTAGGTACACTGCCTAGAGGATTGTAAAACTTCATGTGAAGTCTTCGCAACCCTCACATCAAGTTTTTGGCGTCGCTGCGTGGGGAATAGTTAGGTTTCGATCATTGTTTAACTTAGTTCTACTCGCTTGATTCCTATCAAGTGAGAATTTTAATTCCAGTATATTAGCTTTCTCGTAGTCTATCTTTTCTTTGTGTTATTTGTTTCGTAATCCATTCTTGTCAACCACCAAGGGAGACGCGAATCCTATCTGTACCCTTTAAGATTACTCCAAACCTAGCCACGAGGGCTACAAAAATACCATTGAGCTCCCCGTAAGGACCAATGTGGTACCTCTTCGATGTGACACCATCAGGTTGGTGCAAAACGGATGCTCATTCCACGGACTTCGGTCTGAGGATCCAAACCAACACCTCAAGGATTTCTTAAAACTTGTGGGCTCACTTGACCTTGACAATGAAAATAGGGAAAGAATGCGCCTGCGTTTATTTCAATTTTCCCTTCGCGATCAAGCTAGCAACTGGCTTGAACGTCTTCCAACAGGATCCATCACCACATGGGAGGATCTTACTACTCGTTTTCTTGCTCAATTCTTTCTATCGGGAAGGACTGCAAAACTCCACAACAATATCTTGATGTTCCAACAACATCATGGAGAATCTTTCTCAGAAGCATGGGCTCGTTTCAAGGACTTACTCTAAAAATTCCCTCATCATGGCATCAATCTTTGGCTCTGTAGGTCCTAATCAACAGGATCTCAATGAGCCTTAAACGACTTATAGTCCTCTGAATAAATCCAAAGATACTATGAGAGACAATAACAGTGAATACAAATATTGACGCGGAATATCAATATCTATACCAAGATGAACACAAGAACAAAATACTAAACTTGCTATTACTATTACTATTTGATTGTGAATACTCAATCAACTCGTCTTTTTACAATACTATACTATGTTCCTTTTATAAACTTAAGGAACCCTAAACGCGTTAAGAGATAATGCTTATCTCTTCCTAGATTAACGCTAAGTGATAACTATTACTATAATTACAAACAGACTTAACTGTCTGATTAAACAGTATTAACTTTAATACTGTCAGACTTAAGTTAATGCTGGCAGACTTAACTTGCTCTACCAGACTTAACTTCTATACTAACAGTACTAACTATTACTCTATCAGTACTAACTTGAACTAACAGACTTAACTTTAATACTAACAGTATTAAGTCTGTTTACAATATTTTCCTAACAATCCTCCCCTAACTTGATCTTCATTCATGAACTTCAAGTTCCTTCAGAACATTCTTTAGCTTTAACTACTTTAAGCTTCACCTTGGGCTTTAGAGGATTGTCTTGAACTTCTGTCTTCAAAATAATATGACTTTATGTCTTCAAATCTTGACAGCAACTAGTCTTTAACTCTTGTATCAGCAACCTTGACAATTTTGTACATCAAATCTTAAAGTTTCAGTCTATTCTCATCACTTCCAGGTGTGTTAACTCCTGTGAGAGGTGAATCATTGAAAATGTAAATGGATTTGATGTCTCTTTACCAGTTAGCCATTAACTCTGGAGTAGTCAGTTCTTTGGCCACCAGAAAGGTGTATGTCCATGGTCAACTGAAAACCATTTCAACTCTCAGTACTTGAAACATTGGTGAGTTGAATACCATATGGTTTTTGGCAAACCATTACAGCCATCAACGGATTTGATATGCCTTTACCTGTAGCCGTTTGCTCAGGGCTAGTCATGCTTTAGTATAAATACTATGGTGCATAGAATACCATACAATTTTTGGTAAATTGTCAACCATAGAACGGATTTGATAGGTCTTTACCAAGCAGCCGTTTGCTCTTGGACTAGTTAGTTCTTATGTCTGTTAAACATGGTGAACCAAAGACCATTTGTTGTGTTAGTGCATAGCACCATCACCAAGTGTTATCCTTCTTATATCCATCCTAGACTTCTAACTCTACAAACATCACTACTTCCTAATACCAGCTATGTAGCCTATGCTACCTCCAAAGGTAACAGATCCCCTATTGAATTCTTCAAAAACCTCCAGTTGATCCTAGTTACCTGTCATGTGCCCTGAGCATCCACTATCAAATATACCTCTATTTACCATGTTCTTTAGTGCATAGCACCTCCACCAAGTGTTATCCTTCTTATATCCATCCTATCTCTGTAAATGAGATCAAGCAAATCCTAAGGAATCACACCTTATTGCTGCTAAGAGAACTTTCTGAACTCTCAACCAACATGGACATAAAAAGTACTTCAAGTACATGTCCATTGTCAAAAGACAAGTTTGGTTGATGAAGCGGTTATGATTTCAGCTGAAGCTGAAAAATATAGCCGCTACGTTGTACTAACATACTATGTATATGAGTTAACTCATTGACTATGATATCATATGTAAAAGTGTACTCATAATTTGTAGTAACATATGCTACTACAATCTAAAGCAAGTCAAGTCTGTACTCAAATCAAAGCTTATCAGATCAAGAATCATACTCTCTCAACATCAACCACTTCTGTACTCATCAGGAGCTATATGTATGCATATCTTCAGATCATATTTCTTCTCTTGTGAGACTTAGAGAATGCGTTCTCTTTTTGCTTTTAACATCCTCCTTGTGCCTAACTTCTTTTCTTTGCTCTTCCTTCCTCTTGAACTTCCTCATGAACAATTCATCCTTCTTTTCTTCCTCTTATCAGCATTTTCTCATTAATCTTTTTAATGCTCTCTCTCTTCTTCAGATCCAATAGCCACAAAAGTCCGATCTCTGCTTCTTGTATCTTCATACAGTACTTGAATTCCTCAAATGGAACTTAGACTTTAATCAGAATGCTCTCTTGTTGGTGACATGTTTCAGATAAGTGTTCATCTGATTTTAAGCTGAGATCATTGTTTGTGGCTGTTTCTGATAATAGCACTCCTTTTGTTCTGCAAGAAACTTCTTTGGGCAAGCAATTGTGTCATGTAAGAACTTTGCTCTTTCCTCATTGAATATTGCTCCCTTTCTTCTTGTTGAATCTTTTCAGCGAGAATGTGATCTGCATTTAATCTTGCTTGAATGTAGTCAAATTCAGTTGCCAGTGCTTCTCTTGCAGCTTCTTCCTCTTGCTCTACTAATCTTCTAGCTAGAAGTGCATCAGGTCAATTTTATTTGGTGTTTCAACATCCATTTCAGCTTGCCACACTCTTTTAGCTTCATCTAAAATCTGCTAAACTCTTGAAGCTCTTTTGATGTCTTTGATGCTTGAACTTCAGCTTGGAATACCTCTTCAGTCATATGTTATTTCCTTTCTTCCTTTGAACCCTTTCTGCCTCACCAGTATTAACTTCAGCAGCATGAACTTCACACAGTATTAACCTCCGCAGCATTAACTTCACCAGTATTAATTTGAGCTGAAGGTGTACTATCAGGGTTAAGTTCAGCAGTATTAACTTGAGCAGTATTAACTTGAGCTGAATCAGGTTCTTCAAAATGAAGAATTTTGGTAGGAGTTTTTGTAGACTTTGATTTTCTTTTGTAGATCTTGCTACCAAGAGGTGCTTGTGATCCCTTAAACCCTTCTGAAGCTACAATTGTTAAGATCTGTGCAGCCTCTAAAGTGGAAGGACTTATTTGTTCTTCTTGAGCCTCCCCTGAACCTTGCTTCTTTTCAGGAGTAACAAAATGTTATCACTGATCTGTTTCAAAAGGAACTTCTTGATCCTGATCCTCTGCATCCTTAGTTTCTTTACTTTTCCTCTTCTTCCTCAACTTGTTTTCTAGCTTTTTGACTTTCTCTATCAGCTGCAAGATTGCTGTTCCAAGAGTCTGCTTAGTTTCACTCAGTTCCTTTTCCAAAGATTATGTCTTGGACTCCACGCCCTAGGTACAATATCCATCAGGTTCCTAAGTTGCTCACTTTCTTCACTAGATCTAGATGCTTGAAACTCAGGTTCATGTGAAGGTGGTGGAGGACCATATGATAAGAAGGTTCAACATGATGGACCTTACTGTCTCTGTAATAACAACAATTTGAAGGTGATGGTATTTGAGGGAGATGGTGGCAGAGTTGGTTGATGTCAGGAATGCTAGAGAACTGGTTGGAGGTGATGTTGTTTGTACAGGTTGAGTTGGAGGTGTTATAGCTGTTGGTTGTACACTTGATGGTTGAGGAGGTGGTTGTACAGAGTGAGTTACAGTGGGAGGTGGTTGTGGTATTTGTACATGAGATAATGAGGTAGCTGGTATAGACTGAGATGGTGTTGGATCAGCCACTTGGTTAAGTTGGACCTTGCATCAATGGTTAGCAATAAACAGCAACTATGGTCCTATGTTTCCTTGAAAACCTCTTTTTATTTCCAAAAATCTTTTAGGTTAATAATACGGGACAAAAAGGTTTTTTAGTTTTCAGTCTTGCACATTAAATCATTTGAAGAAAAACGAGGTTACATTAAAAACTTTGATTTTACTTTTTAATTTGAGATCATTCATAAAGATTTGTTTTGAAAGTTTAAGTATCTTCCAGTGGCAATAAGACAGATCAAAGTCAATGGCGGTTGTTGCTACCAAACTGATCCCATCCTCCACTTTTGGTGATTAGACGTGAAGATTTTTGATGGATTAAGATCTCCTTTGGTTCGTGTAAGTGTCTTTTCAAAATGTAAAAGTTCTGTCCATTTACAATACCCATATTTTGGCCAATCCTGCAAAAAATCTCTTCATTTTGCAACATATGAATTCCTGAAGCATCTGATAATTGGAGTGCTATACAGACTTTACAGTAATTGTATATTCAATGGTATCTATTGTTGCATAAGTTGTTGAGTCCATCTGCAAGTGTTCTAGCTGTGGCAGTCTTGCCGCAAAACTTGCTTGACAAGGGAATCGTAGTACTGGTGGTGGTGAGTGAGAGCCCATACCTCAATTTTGATCTTATGAGGAAATTCCACTATCTCTGTGTACCCAGCTACTCTCAAGTGGGTTTGAATAGAAACCCACTTTGGTTGTGCTTATTAGCCAATACTTGAGGTGTTGCGCCATTGGAAACACTTGGTTTGAAAATATTGATCTTTTAAAATTTTAGTACTGGTGATGTGACGTTTGACAGATAGGTCTGGTAGTGGAAGTAATTTTACCGATTGCTTTTGGAAAAATAATTGGGTAAATAGTTGATAAAGATGGGGAAATAAAAAAAAAATAAAAAGAGAAATTACTTTTATCCCTACTATAAGTACTCTATCAGAGTTTTAGGCGGCTGAAATATCTTCAACGGTATGTTTGAATAAAATAAAATTGATTTTTATTTCAAAAGTATTAAGTGAAAAGCTACCAGACTTAAAACTTGTTACTACCAGACTTAAATTAGTCAAACCAGTATTAATTGTAACTCATCAGGGACTTAACAATATTTTCTACTCAGTTTTTAAATAAAAAATTTACAGCAAGTAGACCACAACATCATTACTTACAAACATAATTGCAATTCCAATTAGCAAGTGACCCTGGCACTTTCTTTTCCATGCCCAGTTGATCTTTTTTTTTTTACTTCATCTCTTTTCAAACCAGGTAGTACTGCAAGTTAGTCTAAACAAGAAAGCATTTCTATCGAACTATACTCAGCAGAATTAACCTTAAGATAACTACCAGAATTAACACTTAACTACCAGATTAAGGTGATTACCAGTATTTAACTTTTTACTCTAAGCAGACTTAATACTATGCTACAGTATTAAGTTACTATGGTTATAGAACTAACCCTGAAATTATATTACAGGATTAATTCTAACTAAGACTACCAGGATTAATTCTAAGATTGAACTTAATAATACATTATAAAATTTACACTTTTTCCTCCCCTTAAATGTCAGGCTTATGGTTGATCATCACAATACTAAATACAAAAGTAATTGAACCGGGGGTCCATAAATGGTTTTGTCAACAAGTCAGCTACATTGAAATTGTTGTGAATTTTCTCCACACTTATGAGCTTCTTTCATTAAACAATCTCTGATGAAGTGGTGTCGAATCTCAATGTGTTTGGTCTTGGAATGATAGACAGGGTTCTTCACAATGCAGATTGTTGCTTTCATTATCAATGTGGATTTTGGTATTCATGAAGTTGAACCCATAGTCTAGCATTTGATTTTGAATCCACAAGACCTGTCCACAGCAATGTGCAGCAGCAACATATTCAGCTTCTGTTTGTTGATCGTGGCGAACAATAGTCTGTTTCTTGCATTGCCATGAGATAAGTCTTTGGGACCAAGAAATTGACAACTCACCTTTTGTTGGTGGATTTTTCCTGTCAAGGTTTGGAACCACCATAGGTCACTAACAGAGATGCTTCCAAATCAAGGGGTGAATCCCTAGGATTACCTTAATCCAAGTTGGGTTTGCCTTGAGGTCCTTGAAGGATCCTCTGACACATTGAGATGAGAAGTCTTTGGAGTTACCATGAAAACGGTGAACAAACACTACTGCTTAACATAATATAAGGTCTAGAAGTCAGTTAAGTAATGAGAGAACCTATCTCATTAGATCTGTACAAGTGTACATCTACATCAAAAGCTTCCTCCATCTTTTGTTAAAGGCAACTTGTCTCATTGGGAGTGATGGCAGCCTTTGACATTCAAGATCAAACTTTCTTGAGCCATGGCGGCTACATACTTGTCCTGAGATATGAAGATGCCGTCCTTGTTCTGTTTGACTTGAAGACCTAAGAAAAATGTAAGTTCACCCATGGAGCTCATTTGAAATCGGCTTTGCATCAAAGCTTCAAAGTCAGCACACCAAGACTTGTTGGTAGATCCAAAAATGATATCATCTACATACACTTGAACCAACATGATATCCTTCTTGTTTCTTCTAATGAATAAAGTCTTGTCAATAGTGCCCCTCTTGTATCCATGCTTCTCTAGGAATGTTGACAAAGTAGCATACCAAGCTCTAGGGGCTTGGTGCAATCCATACAAAGCTTTTGACCCACCTTGTACCCACTTTTGTGGATTGTTAAGGATCAACAAAACCAGGAGGTTGTGAGACATAGACTTCTTCATCAATAGTGCCATACAGAAAAGCACTCTTGACATCCATTTGATAGACTATGAACCCCATAAATGAGGCAAAGGCCAAAAAACACTGATAGCTTCAATCTTGCTACTGGATAGCATAAACCTAATCACTAGTCAATCACCTTCTTCTTGTCTATGACCTTGAGCCACTAGCCGTGGTTGCTGCTTTGTTTCTGACAACTACTCCTCTCTCATCTTCTTGTTTATGCTAACCATTTATACCTATCACTTAGCACCAGTGGGTAAATACAACCAAAACCCATACTTGTTGAAGCTTTGACTGCAACAGTTCTTCTTGCATAGCATCAAACCAAGCTTTTATTTTCCTAACATTTTTTACGACCTTTGTATTCCCTCCTTCAAGGGCTTCTGTTACTTTTCGTGGTTTCAAACTGAGATAGAAAGCAAGCAAAAAGACAAGTGTGGATGATCTTTATGATTGATTCTTTGGTCTTGTTGAGCTTGAATGTAGCTCACTAAAGCATGAGGACCCCTTCAGTTAGAGATTTTCTTGAGAGAGCTATAATAGTTCTTATCAGTGGTGTATTGGATATCTCAAGGATTTGACTTTTCGAGGATGGCAGTGTGAATCCTTAGAGTGGGGTTGGTTAGGACATCTACCTCATCAGGGAGATTGTTGAAATCAGTAATAACCCCATCATCATCATAAGAAGCTTGTTCAAAAATACCTTCACATGATTTATCATAAATCCTTATTTCAGGCATCTCATCATCATCATCAGAGTATGACATCTCTCTAACTTTATGAGCACTAGGAGCTACAGCTTCTATATGACTAGGAGAAACTTGCTCATTACCAGTATTAAGATTACCACTACCAGTATTAACATGATCAGTACTGGTAGGTGTTTTTGTAGGTACTGGTCCTAAGTGCTTCAAAGCAAGTGCATCAAGCTCTTTTCTAAAGACCATAATGTCATCAGCAGACTTGGATATTGGAGTAGAAGATGGCTTCTTAGAGGAGAGACTCTTCTTTGTAGCATTGTGTTCAGAACCAGCTGCTGGTTGTATTGTCCGTTTTATATTTTTGTCTAGAAGTAGAGAAAAAACCACAAGGAGTTCTTCAGCTCTTCCAGTCTGCACATCATTGTACTGACCTCTTTTGAACCTGCATGGTTGAGCTTGATTTTGCAAAGGTGGATACAGGTATATAGTCATAGAGTCTTGTTAAGATTAGTTCTAAGTCAAACATCCACCTATGTCCTAAGGCCATGCACATTGGGTTTTTCCTTAGTAAAGTTGACTATGAAGATTTACTTCCATTCTTGGTGACTAGTTATAACCCTAAAAGGCTTTACTGTTCACAGAGTAACCAACAAGAAAACCCTCAATCAGGACTTTCCATCAAACTTTCCTGTGGGCTTAGAGTATTGAGATATGGTCACATGGTCCAAATAGGTCTTATGTAGCTAAGGATTGGTTTGTGGTTCCTTGTCAATTCCAAACCAAGAGCTCACAAGGGTGTATTTGTTTTGAGGGCTTGGTCACACTTACCTCTCCTGTTGAAGTATAGCAAGGCAGTATTGACTGCTTTCTGCCCAAAAAGTGGTAGGAATGACGGAGTCAGCTAGCCATAGTCCTAGCAGCCTCTATAAGGGTCTATTTTTCTTCTCAGCACCCCATTTTGCTGAGGAGTTCTTGCTTACTTAACTCATGTTTTATTACCTTTTCCCCACAGAACTCAAGCTTACCACTGTTTTGTTAAATTCAGTCCCATATCTGATCTAATGATTTATACTTTTTGATTATCGGTGGTTCTTACTGTTGATAAAAGTCTTAAGAATGCCATTGTCTCATCCTTTTTGGTAGAAAGAAAAAACCCAACAAAACCTTGAACAGTCATCAGTAATCACTAGACAGTAACTTGCATGGTTGATACTCCTCACAGAAGTTGGTACCTAATAAATACAATGTGCAAGGTATGAATATGGGTGGGTCAATATCTATCCATCTTGACCCTTTTCAGGAGGCCTTTGTGGTTGAATTTCCCTTTGACAAAGCAACACAAGTGTGGTTACCCTCATTTTATGAACTCTTGGTAAGGTACACCTCTAACTAGATTATACTTTACAAAGTTTATTTTAAATTTTTGAGAGTTGTAATTATGGTGACCTAACCTCATGTGCCACAATTTAGTTCTTTAGATGAGGCTTTTGCTATTAAACAAGTGTTTTTATCCTTTTGAAGATCAACAGTTTTTTTTTTGTATATCAAAAGTTATACTTTGTTGTGTTGCCTTAGGAACTTTAGAAGTAACCTGATTTTCATCAGGCATCTTGAAGTCAGAGGAACACCACAATACATTCTTTTCTGTAAAAAGTACATTTAGCTTTTTATCACATATCTGAGATAGATGGAGAAATAAGTTAAATGTCCAAGTTCTTTCAAAAGGCCACATCATCAAAACTAAATTTCCTAATCTGATGTTTTACCATCTATATACTTCCTTTACTTCCTCCAAGTAACAGATCCCCTATGATTAGTTTCTTGATATTAATCTTCAAGATGGCCTGTTACAGTCATGTGCTAACATACACTATCAAAAAATACTCTATGCTCCATATGCTTCAGTGGCATGATCACTGCACATACAAAACAGAGATTAGTTTCTCTTTGGGACCCATTGCTTCACATGGCCTTGGTCTGCCTTGTGGAACATTTAGATTTGAGAAAATTAACATCTTGAATCAGGGGTTGGTTTCAACTATTGGTATTGGTGAGTGTGTTGTTTTTCTCCAAACTACAACCTGCTGAGGTCTTATCAGCAGTTCCCATTGTGCCCTTAAGACTAGCATTAATTATTTGACTTGTATGCTGTATTCTTTGTAAAGGGTCTATTTTCAGGTGATCTTTGTTTTGAACAACATGTCTTTGGACTTTTAAAATTCACCTGTGAAGTCGGGTTTGATAATACTGGTCTAGTTATTCTGGCAGTATTAACATGCACTCTACCAGAATAATTAGCATTTGTTTGCCTTTTATGTATTTAACTTGTATCTTAGAACTACCAGACTTATTTGTAGTACCAGAATTAACATACATGCTACCAGAATTAACATGTTGCTTGCCAGTATTAACTCTAGAACTACCAGACTTATTTGTAGTACCAGAATTAACATACATGCTACCAGAATTAACATGTTGCTTGCCAGTATTAAAACTAGAAGTACCAGACTTAATATGAGTGCCAGAACTAACATGCAAAACGACCAGATAATAACATTTTGTTGCCATTATTAACATTTACCCTACCAGTTTTAAATAGTTCTGCTAGCCTAAGTACTAAAATTGGGTCTAATGGTTATTTAGTTGTACAGGTCGGGAGTTAATTGTATTTGCTTTATTCACCCTGTTTGAGTTAGTCCAGGCTGGTGTAGTCTTGCCGTAACAATTGGCTATGTATAACCCTTTTGTTGAAAAAGCAGCTCTCCTTTGCCATCGTTATTCTCATAATAGGTCACAATCCTTAATCAGTGATAAGACTTCCACACAAAAAACATGATTTTCTTTCAATGTTATATCCTGCACCTAAGTTCCTTTCCATTCTTGATTCCTATGGTTGCCTAATAGATTCAAAGCAGGAATTCTGGTAACGGTGGAAGAAATACAAGACGTTCATATGTTCAAGAGGAAGTTATTGAGGGTACCAATGTTCAGAATGATGTTGGAAACATACAGAGAACTCTTCGAACTACGTCTTCAGGAACTGCTGCAAATGTTCAATGCTACAATTAGGGGTGAGCATCGGTCCAAAACCGGACTGAACCGGCCAAGACTAGACCGGACCGAGACCAAAATGGTCCAAAACGCCGGACCGAGGACCGAACCGAAATGGTACGGTCTGGTCCGGGTCGGTCCAGTCTGGTTCGGTCCTCGGTCTGGTCCTATAAGGCATAATCATCGGGTTTTTTGGTAAGACCAGACCGGACCGACCAGACCTTAGACCGAATTGGTCCAAAACACCAGATTGAGGACCAGACCGAAATACGTTTGGTCCGGTTCGGTCTGGTTTTTCAGTATGGTCCGCTCAAACGGTCCATATGCTCAGCCCTAGCTACAATTGCAGTGAGAAAGGTCATTATGCTCAGAATTGTCCTAAGCCAAGAGTTAGAGATTCAAAGTACTTCATGAAACAAATGTTGCTAGCAAAACAAGATGAAGCAGGAGTAATTCTTACCAATGAACAAAATGATTTTCTCTTTGTTGATGCTTCACGGATGGAAGAAATTGAGGAATTAAGTGCAAATATATGCTTGATGGCCAAGATTCAACCAGCAAACTTTGATTCTGATAAAGGGCCAAGCTATGATTCTGCATTTCTCAACGAGGTACAAACACCATCCACCAGTTATGTAAATCCATTATTTGCTAAAGATAACCAAGAGCAAAAGTATCCAAAGCAATCTAAAATTATTAACAACACAATTGGTGATGATCAAATTGATAGCAATATTATATTTGATGAACCAAATGGAGATGTTAATAGTGGCAGTGTTGAATACGATAACAATGTTCAAGAATCATATGAATTAGAGCAATTAGCTAGAAATGCGTATAAGGAAGCTGTGAAACAACAAATAATTGCTAAAAAAGTTCAACAACAAAACATAGTGTTGACTAAACAGCTTGAGTCGTATAAGGAAAAGGTTCGGGTTTTTGAAATGACCAAAGGAAATAACACTACCTATTTTAACGAATATATTGAGGCTGATCGAAAAGCAAAAAGATTTGAACAGGAGTCACAATCACAATTTATTCATGATCGAGATGTTATTCGAGATTTAAAACAACAACGTTATAAATTAGAGTTGTTTGTTGTTGAATTAAAAAGACAAACTGTGGAACTTCAAAAGACACAGTCAATTTTGAAACGTAAAATGAGTGAAAACGAAGATAAATACCCTGACATTGTTCTAGATCTTGAAGCAAGAGCTAAAAAGAATGAAGATGTAGTGTTAAAAATTGGTAACTCTTTACAAAGAATGTTTAAGCTTGGACCAAAACCAATGTCCTTTTATGATTCAAAAGAAAAACATGGTTTAGGGTACACAAATCCTTATACTCTTAAGAAAGCAATTTCTCATAATCTAAAATTATATGATGCTTCTTGCCTTGATGATTCAAAAATTCATGTGCATGTTAGAGATACCGAGGATATTCTTGATGATGCAACCAAGAGTCAAATAAAAATGAAAAAGAAATCACAAGATCCAATTGCTATTGAGAAAAAACAAAATGTTTGGACCATTGATTACAAAAAGTTAAATGCTCTTTATGATGATTTTGTTCCACAAAAGGAATTTTCTGCTGAACAAAAATATTTCTCATCTTCTTTTACATCTTCTGAAAATTCTTCAAATGCGAGTTCACCGTCCTCATCTTTTGAGACAAAACCAACTGTTACACCAATGCCAAGTGCAAATCCAATAAAACTGGATTTAAATAAAATGGAAAATGAATTTCAAAAGTTGTTTGCGTTATTACAAACAAATTCTAAACAAGAAAGCATTTTCTATACTTCTCTAGAAGAAATACAGTTAACCAAGTTTTGTCAACAAGAAGTAAAACCAATTCTTCATAAGTTGCATTTGAGTTTTGAAATCTTTCAGAAACAATTTTTAAAAGATACAAAAGAAATGAAAGATGTTTTTGACTGAACAGAAAATGATCTTAATGAAACATGGACACAAAATGAGCTTTTGAAAGATCAACTCTTGCAAGCTAAACTCAAGCATGAAATCGAATGTTGTGTGTTGTTGAGTCATGAGTGTGTCAACAATAATATGCAAGATGAAATTGAGAAAATTTAGAGAGAATCTATTGAAAACCAAGAGGGAATGCAAAAAACAAATAAACATTGTCGAAAACAATGTTCAAAGATGTCAAAAACAAAGTCTTGATTTTGAACTACATGTACAACATGAAAAGGAAAGACAAAAATGTGAATCTTCTTTGAAAAACGTTTACGAAACCTCTTGGATATCAAAGATGGAAAAGCTTGAGAGTGAGAACGTGTCTTTGGAATTTCAAGTACAATCTTTGATAAAAGAACGAGAAAATGTCAAATCAGAATATCAAAAACTTTTCGATTCAATCAAAAAGACACGATCTCAAACTCAAGGCGAAATTAATGACTTGATTGAGCATGTTAATCAAAAGATCTATGCATACGCTGATGTACGTGTATAGAATCAAGATCTTTTGATGACAATAACTGAGCTAAAAACCAAACTGAAAAATGCTAAAAAGGGTAAGTCTGTGAACACTAAGTTTGACAAAACCAATGTTTCTAATCAACTTCTTTGTGTTACTTCGCTAAATAAAAAAGTTTTTCACAAGAAAACTATTGCTCCTAAAACAGAAGAGAAATATGTTTTGTCAAAATAGTTACTTTACAGACTTCACCTACCAAAAAGAAAGAGGTTGAAACAAATCAAAATGTCATAGCATCAGGAATGTACAAAGTCACTAAGCAAATGGAAAATACAAAAAGAACTAAGAGTGTTTTATCTTCTACAGGATTAAGTGCTGCTTCTAGTGTTAGAAGACCATTGAATAGAGATTCACCATTAAAGAATGGTGTCTTATCAAACACTAAGAAATCATCAGAAAAAGTAGAAGTTTTTGTTAGGACAAATAAAAAGACATATGTTACATCTAAGAATGTTGTTTCAAACAAAAAGATTGTAACTGATATGGATGTTGAAAACGCTCTTAAAGCGAAGGATGTATGTGTGTTTCTTGTGCTAAGAATGTGCTTAACCCGTGTCATGATAAATTTCTTGCGAATTATAAATTGAATGTGCATTCAAAAGTTAGGATAGCTTTATTCACTACTCCTAGAACAGTAAAATCTAAGTTTGAAGATACTACTCTTGTAGTTTCAAAGACTAGGTTTTCTATTAAGACTACATAATCTAAGTCCTTAGATACTACTCATGTAGTTTCTAAAACTAAGATTGCTGCAGTTACTCCCTTAAGTGTCAAAAATAAGGTCTCTAGTGCTTTTACTTTGTGAGACAATTCACTTAGCAAATACATGAAGAATAAAATCCAAACTAGTCGAATGTGGCAAAAGTGGTATGAACTGCAACCAAATGTTTTTTGGTCACCTGTTAAAACGCCTTTGAATGTTGTTAATAGTCGATCTACTGTTAAAACATCGATTTTTGCTAAAAAAATGGGTAGTCAAATTATCCACTTGTCCAGATATGGTGTCTTTATGTATTGTAGGTAGTTCAAATTGTTTTGTGGATTGTTGATATTGGTTTTTCAAAGCATATGACGGGTGATCAATCACTGCTGGAAAATTTTGTTGAAAAATTCATGGGCACCGTCCGCTTTAGGAACGATTATTTTGCAGCAATCACAGGCTATGGCGATTATGTACAAGGCAACATCACTGTATGTTATGTATATTACGTTGAAGGCCTAGGACACAACCTCTTTAGTGTAGGACAATTCTATGATGGTGATCTAAAAGTTGTTTTTTGCTCAAATACATGCTATGTGCAAAATCTGGAAGGAGATGATTTGCTTACAGGAGCTCATGAATCTAATTTGTATACTATCTCCATTTTTGATATGGCTGCTTCTTCACCTGTTTGTCTTATGTCCAAAGCCACTTCGGGAAAGTCATGGTTATGGTACCGCAGACTCTCACACCTTAATTTCGGTACCATAAACGATCTTACCAAACACAACCTGGTTGATGGTCTTCCAAAATTCAAATACGGAAAAGATCACCTTTGTTTTGCATATGAGCGGGGAAAGAGCAAGAAAGCTTCTCATCCACCTACACTGGTTCCAAGCAATCATTCCAAGTTGGAAGTGCTTCATATGGATTTATGCAGACCAATGCGGGTAGCATCAATCAATGAAAAGCGGTATATTCGTGTGATCGTTGATGATTATTCTCGATTCACATGGGTATATTTTCTTCACACAAAAGATGAGACTCCTGAGATAATAAAGAATTTCATTGCTTGAGTTTAGTTAAATTACAATGCCAAAGTTCACAAGATTCGCACTGAGTAATGGTACTAAATTCAAAAACGCAACTCTTAAGGCTCATTATGAAAAGTTAGGCATTATGCAACAATTTTTGATTGCCCGTACGCCTCAATAAAATGGTGTTGTTTGTTGGGATTAAAAGCCTTCTTAATGCTACTAGTATTACTGCTGCTCATATCAGAGTTAATGCTGCTTAGTTGTGTTAGTACTGCTCAAGAACTTTAGAGAAAAATGCTAAGTGTTTACTACTGCTAGTACACAGTTAGTACTGCTAGTGTAAAGTTAATACTGCTAATGTATATTAGTGCTGCTCAGAGACTTAGAAGAAAAACTACTAAGTAGTTACTACTGCTAGTACAAAAGTTACTACTGTTAGTACAAAGTTAATGCTGCTGAAGGAGTTAATGCTGCTAGTGA
>BQNB010052106.1:0-40644 GCA_026074375.1 Tanacetum coccineum
TTTGAGGAATAAAATGAATTAACCCTTATAATAAATACATGGCTTAATGAGCAAGAATAAAAAACTTAAATCTAATCAACCCAAACCCAGAATTAAATTTGGCCAAAATAGTCATTTTATGTACTCCACCTCCACACAATTAACCATTTCCTTCACCTCATGGCCAGTTGCACATATCTATATCTATATCTATATCTATCTATACTATCTATAATGAAAGTGAAAAAAATTAAGTAATCTATTTATGGACACTATAATAAATGTTTAATCAATATTTTGGAAACCGGTTCTCTAATCGACCCGGTCAAGTCACCGGGTTACCGGTTAGACCATCGGGTCAACCCGGTCTTCCACCGGGTCAAACCAGGTCACCGGGTTACCGTTTCGACCACCGGGTCAACCCGGTCTTCCACCGGGTCAAACCGGATTTCGAAAATATAAAAACCGGGTTTAGAAAATAAGTTGAACCGACCGGGTCAAACTGGGTTTCAAAACATTATGTTTAATCCACAAATCCTCAAACTTTTATTATTTTTTGTTTATAACCCATAAACTTTTTTTATCACTACAACGATGTACTGCTATAAGATCCTGTTGCTATGCACGGGTACTCGTCTAGTACTATCTATAATTGAAAAAGCTACAAGCTTTGAAAGTGAAAAAATTAAGTAATCCATTTTTGAAAACTGTAATCAATGTTTTGGAAACCGTGTCTCTAATCAACCCGGTCGAGTCACCGGGTTACCGAGTCAACCGGTTCGACCAACGGGTAAACCCGGTTTTCCACCGGGTTAACCGGGTTTTGAAAATACAAAAACCGGTTTAATTTGACCCGTTTTCAAAACATTATGCTTAACCCAAAATTCTCAAACTGTTATTATTTTTCGTTTATAACCCATAATTTTTTTTAATCATTACAACTATCTGGCAATATAAAATCTCGTTGCTATGCACTAGAGATGCAAATGTAAACCGGTTTTTTTAAAAACTGGTACAAAAAACCGGAACCGGTTTTTTGTTAACCGAACCGGTTAGACCGGTTTTGGGTATATTAAGGTACCGGTTTTAAACCAGGGTTTACCCGTTTTTTTTAAATAACCGGGTTTAACCGGTTTTTTTTTTTAATTTTTTTTTTTTATATATATGCGTTTTTAAAAAAAAACCCCGGTTTTAACCGATTAAAAAAACCGATCAACACTCACAGTAAATAGCCGTTACAATTTTATTTTTTTAAAAACCAGTTTTAACCGGTTTTTTTCGTTTTTTTTTTTTAAATACCCAACGGCTACTAGCCGTTATGCTAGTCGATTTTTTGGTTTTTTTGTGTTTATTGTGTTTTTGATGATTTAATGGCAAGGATTGGTAGTATTAATTACATGTATTGGGTTGGGTTGAAACACATCAAAACTCTCACTAATCTATCTTTTCATCTCTTAAGTCGTGAAATATATATACTTTAATATCTCAAATCCTCTATAATGGAAAAACTCACAATCACAACAAGCTTCCACAATTATCCTCATTTCTACTAGCCCATGTACGAAAAGTTTTACACAAATGAAGATAGATGCGAATTAGACAAACTACGAGAAAAAGCGATGTTTGTCTAATTACGATTATTGTATTATGATCGATGTGGTGAAAAAGCGCTTTGCCAAGAATGTATGAAATTTTATAACCCGCTTCTAACACTACACTCCAGACTCATAAGAACGTTGTAAATGCGGTTAGCCCAAAATGATACGTCACAAGTAATATTGGTGGCGTGGGGGGGGGGGGAGAATGGGGGGAAGATGGGGGGGGGGGGAGATTCTAATTTTTTTTTTGGTCAAGTTTTTATATTTGATAATGATGCGTTCGACTTGATTTACGAAGTTGTCATTCAACAACGCTTCCATTCACCTACTTCGACAACGTCAAGCCTTACAGATCATTAAAAAAATCAAAAGAGAGGCTACAACCGCGGTATCACATGTAAGTCGTACTACCTTAGAATGAAGCCTTTTAAATTTATGGGAACGTCTAAAAAAGATAATTATTGAATGGTTTTCGTGATTATAAATATGTGTTGTCTATAACTACGGATACTGGACCGCACCACATGTACGTCAAATTCTTATTTAGCCGTTTACGGCTCATTGGTTTAATCCCGAATCTTGGTTATTAATGAAACGGACAATTGCTTTTAAGACTATTTGGTTATCCAAACGGGAACTAATTAAGAAAATTTTACATGACACTTTAATTTGAATTAAATTAGATAATAAAGTTTTTACGATTTCACTAGATAATGCATCCAATAATACTAGAGCTATGAAAAGTTTAAATGTACGTATAAAAACCCTTTTAGAGGTCTTTTTTTTCATTTCTCGTGTTTGGTTGCTCATGTTATAAAAATTATCCGTGCAAGCGCATTAAAAATATTGATAGTTTAAGGATGAATTTAGGGGTTTATTTATATTTTATTATTTGTACTAAATATAGTTCGAGTAACGAACGACAAATGAACTAAGACGATTTTCTTCGTAAACAATGTGGTGAAATACCCCTAGGACCTTGCTATGATAATAATACTAGGTGTAATTCTACTTGCATGATGTTTGTAAAATAATTACGACAACGTAGACTTTAAACACTTTTAATGAAACACTGTTAATAGAAGATAAGTTCCGTTTCGATAATCCCCCCTCCGCACCGCGACCAAGATTGGGATCTACTAAATGATTTAACTATTTTTTTACAAGTTTTTTAAATGGCAACAACTAAATTTATCGGGTGGTTATTACCCAACTAGCCTCATTAGGTTTTAATCAAATTTTGCTATTACTGAAAAATAGACGAAATAAAAAGATCACCTATTCAAATGTTTTAGAAAATGGTTAAAGTTATAAAAAAAAGAAATTTTGTAAAATATTTTGCTAATTTACCTTGGTTTTTACTTTTCCGCGCACTATAATCCATGTTTAAATGTTGGAGGCGAAGAACTCTTAATAACAAGAATAATGAACAATTTAGACTTATCATTTGGGTTAGACGCTAACAACCCCGACCCCAACTATATAAACTCTCAAATTTTTATATTTAACGATAACTTTAAAAAATTATTTGGAATTTATGCAACAAAATATGGTCAAATACAAAACCCAATTGTTGATCAAATGCGGGCCGGATAATCCCGAATGGCAAGTGACATTAATATAAACCTTTATAATAGTTATTTAAGACGCTACAAAGCGTCAACGAACATCGCCCGGAAAGCGAGATGGGACAATATATGGCCCTACAAACCTTTTTAATAACTTAAAGAGCCCGAAGATGTTTACCAAACCTTTGATATTTTGGCTTGGTGGAAAGAACAGGGGAAATCCAATTTTTCAAATTTATCCGCCTATGGCTCTGACTTATTAACGGTCCCAGGCTTTCGACGGTAGCTTCCGAATCGGCCTTTTCTATTAGCGGTAGAATTATATCGGAAAGAAGGTCAAGACTAACCCCCGAATCCGTGGAAGTATGTGTATGTTTGAAAGATATTTGACGGAGGCAGATAGGAGTACAAAATTAACACATCGTTGGAAGGTCCCGATATAAAAGACGTTAAGAAACAATAGCAAGAGAAGAAGGTTGATTTAGGGATATCCCACCCTTCCGAATACGAATTAGATAATGTGAGTTTGAAGACTTAGATAGTGAACACGTAGATGTAGAAGAATTTTTTGGAAGATTCCTGATTGATGTATAACGGGTGATGGCAATGCCGAAGCTCGACAAACTTGCGTACACTATTTCGTGTTTTTCGTGGTTAGATGGCAATGCCGAAGCTCGAAATGTATTAGTATTATTATATTTTTAGTTTGAATAATTTGGTATTGTTTAAAAAAAAGGTTATGGGTGGGGGGGGGGGTTGTTGTAATTTTTTAGTATGTTTCCGGTGCAAATAGAAAGTTATGATTGTATTATGTCTTAGTGATGTTTCCGGTGTATTTTAATTTAAATGTTTGATAATTAACAAGTTATTAAATAAAATGTTTACAAAGTATTCATTCCGAAAAAAAAACCGAACCGGTATAAAAACCGATTCCGAACATTTATAACTGAAAAAAACCGATTTCGGAAAAACCGAAAAAACCGAAACCGATATTAGAAAAACCGGTTTTTTTTAAAACCGGTTTTCTAATAACCGGAAACCGGTTTTAACCGATTTTTTTGCACCACTACTATGCACGGGCACTCGTCTAGTTATACACAAGGAAAAAAGACAAAACGCAAGAAAGGCAGAAGTCATTATCTATATAATCAAAACCCGTTTGATACGTCGTCGTTTCGACGATTGCAATATACGTAGCCCAAAAACTTTAAATGGTCAGGCCCACAAAAAGAAATAAAAGAGTTTACAGCCCATAAGCCCAATACCGGCCCGAATAGAAAAAAATATCTCCGCCGGTGAAAAAAAAAACTTACAAAACGAACCTTCAACTTTTAACTATTTACGACTTTTTTATAGAATTAACTTTATTTATTAAATATATAGTACATATCTACCGATTCATTCAGATAAAAAATGCCTCAGAAATATTTTCGAATTACGAACAAAATGAGTACAATATTGCAATGCTTCTGACATACCACAGATTTATAAAAATGTTTGAATTTATATACAAATAGAATTTTTTTACAAATGTAAATACGAAAGCTCACATACAAAAAAAAAACACAACGCCAGCATAGCCCTGTTGTACTATTCTCCACATTTCTTATGAAACCTCCTACGCAAAATATAACGCTCCGCTGCAACACGCGAGTTACTTAGCTTGTTCTCATTATTATCAGTATCTGGAAAAGTGTTCCTCATTTGATTAATACATGCCGTGTTGAATTTAAAATTAAATATTAGTAACATTTTGGAGGTGTATAACGTACATGAGAAGAGTGTATGGCTCGTCAAAAGTCTTAATGAAAATTCAAATCGATACTGTGACATGCCAAACAATCTATCATAATCTCAAAACTATAAATGCTGAGCAGCCGTGCAGCGACCGTTACTGCATGAAATCAAATATTCGTTAAAAGATCAAAGGTCCATTGGCCTAACGGCATCCAATGTTCCGTTTTAACCACACCAGCTCTTGAGGAGGCAAGACATATATGTAGAATTTTGAAAATCATTGTATCAAATTATTTTATGAAAAATTTAGAATAAAATTTGGGTTAAGTCCATTAATAGGTAACATACTTACCAAAAACTACACTTTTAGATAACGTACTTTGTTTGTTATCATTCAGACACATCAAACTTGTTATGACTTGTTAAAATAGGTATTGTGACCGGTTTGAGTGCCATATCAGTATTACGGGCCCACATCACCGTTTCCTAGCAACTATGTCACATATCAAACCCAGATATGTTCATACAAAAAAGGTCAAATCCAAAGTTGTGATCTAAATCCACACGTCACAAAAAACACATCACCACCATCCTTATATCACCCAACATAAACAAAAAATCTACCCAGATACAAATCACGACTCACAAAAAAAAAGAGAAATCCATCATCAAAAACTCAAAAAACATTACAACTCATTTCCAACCTTATCATCACACACAAAAAACCACATATTTGGTATATCCAATACCCCATGTCACGAACCCAAATCAAGAATATACATAAAAAAAACAGATCTCGATCTCAAAATAACAAACAAATATGTTATTGGGCCTTACGGTGTGGCAAATACCAGATGGGTACAAAAGTATTGATTAAAAAAATTGTTGCGGTTTGTGAATAGTTTAAAGTGGAAGATGAAAAACCCTCTTAGGTATGCGAATCCGCGAGTCAACGATGAGAGATTGGATGAAAAAAATGATGGTGATATGGCTGAGCCTGGTGGTATTGATGTGAGGCTGTAAAGGGTTGTGTGGATTTGTTCGAGTTCGATGGAAATAAAAAAGTGTTTTTTTAGTTTTTTTGATGAAAACAAAAACGAAAAAGGTATTGTAAATCCGTGATTTCGGTTGAGAGTTAATAAACAAAATGGTTTTGTTGTGGTATATTTGGGTGCTCGATGATGATTTAGCAGATGAAATCAGCAACAAACCTACTCGTTTTCACCAACATAAACGGGGCCCAAGTCTCTGCCACACAATACATTGAGATTCCATAGGATATAGCAGATGAACAGATGGTTGATCAGGCAACGGATGGCCATTGGCACATAAGCTTCGTATCTTAGTTCTACTGCTGTTTTTCCATAAAACGTGTCATGCGTATTCCCAAAGAAAGTGGTGATGTCACCACATTGTGGAGAGTGGACATAGTTTGTGTATTTGTTGATGTCGATTGGATGATTCTCTTCGAAGATTTCAACCAAGTTTTTTTCCTTCTCATCTGCCATCACTTGTTTATCTCGACAACTTCTTCATGTGAAACGATCCATTCTTGTTTTGAATGAGGGTGGTGGAGGAGGGTGGCAGAGGAGGAGGTGCGGTGGAGGAGGAGGGATGGTGGTGGGTTGTGATAAACAAAAAATAAATAAAAATAATAATTTTTTTATTTATAATGGTGACGTGTCGGTTTTGAGCCGGTAACCCTTTCAAAATTTGCCCGTTATTGCCTATTGAACAACATTTAAAAGTTTGATGGGTCTGAATGGTAATATACAAAGTACGTTACCTAAAAGTGTAGTTTTTTGTAAGTAGATTATTTCTATTTAGTTTGATTTATAAGGTCAAACCACGCAACTCTGAAGAGTCAAAGTATTGAGAATACCATATGTAAAGTTGGTGAAATGGGCGGCGAAACGTGTGATTACCTTTTAAACCATTTTCTGAATATCATAAACTATGAATGTGCTAAACAATACTATAAAAACTATGTTGGTAACTTCATTTTATGAAGCAATTTATGAGGTTATTGTTCTATCGGAGAAAGTATTCCTAATGACTTTGCCCGTATGAGCGGTTTCTAATTTTTAGTAAATCATTTAGCTTAACCCATTTTGACAGGTCAGAGATACAACATAAATCAAAGCGTTTAAGGTATTAAATAGCCATGTACTTTCTCGAATATACTCATATGGTACTTGTACTGAATTTATTGTTTATACCATACCCAAACTTTACATTTCGTGTCGATATGGTCGCACTGGCTACAACCGGCTAGCATTTTTCTAAACTGTGACGTGTAAGGGGATTTTTGTCATTTTAACTTTATCTTCAACCTTGGATCTTGATGAAGGTTGAAACCCACAATAATTTAACCCACCAAGTTATAAATTCATAACAAATAAAGCCGTCGCCAGAACCTACTCACATTCCCGTTGTTGCCACTCACCACCATGAATCCACCACGGCCTTCGCCTGAGATCGCTGCCTAGTGTTAAAAATGGTTTTATTGCAATGTTGTCTGGAACGAGCATGGCAGCTCCTCATGTTGCTGGTCTTGCAGCATTAATTAAACAAAAATATCCATTTTTTAGTCCTTAAACAATTGGATCTGCACTGTCAACAACTGCTTCTCTCCATGATAAAGATGGGGTCCCATAATGGCACAACGGGCGTATGCTAATCCTGATTTAAACCAGTCTCCAGCAACTCCTTTTGATATGGGAAGTGGTTTTGTGAATGCCACTGCAGTATTAGATCCGGGACTAATTCTTGATTTAGGTAAGTCAATCTTTTGATAGCTCGGGTAGTAATGTAAGAAAACTTATTGTATATATGCATCTTTTTTAACCATATCATGAATATATGCAGGCTATGAAGACTACATGTCCTTCCTGTGTGGCATAAACGGGTCAGCACCTGTGGTCCTAAATTACACGAGCACAGATTGTGGGGCCACAATGGTTAATGGTGCAGACTTAAACTTACCCTCCATCACAATGGTTAATGAACATTCATTTAAGTACCACCCGTTGTGTTCTTGAATATGGGTTTAGAGTTCTTGAAGGTTTGGTACATGGTAGTTTGCATAAGATGACCAGGGGCGGAACTACTTGAAAGGTAGGGGGGGGCGGTGCCCTCTATAGTTCGCCAAAAAAATCAGTTTTTAGTGTAAAAAGGTTTTTTTTGACATTTTTATTAAAGTGCACCCCACCGCAAATTCAAATTGCCCCCCATATTGAAGACAAACAGTGTAAAAACCTTGTATTTGTGTCTTCATCCTAGTGTGCACAACGACGTTTGTCAAAAAAAAAAATTGCCCCCCCACCCTCTAACTTCCTGGGTCCGCCACTGAAGATGACCTTGCTCAGTTGTTGTCTCTCCACATGTTTGTAGTTTGCATATATATACATTCGATATTTCTGGTTGAACAGGTTATCCAAGGAGCCCAAACAAGTGGAGCATCTAAAATAATAGGAATCGACATCAATGATGACAAGAAGATTAAAGGTATAACAATTAAGTGGGAAATTGAAGTTATATAACTTTACATGTTATTGAATTGGGATTAAATTCTAGCTCAGAAGATGATGAATAGTGTTATGTGAGTTGGCAGACACGTAAGCATGTAGGCTGTTAAAACGGTGGAAAATTCAGTACACGTACCATATTAACACGAAATGAAAAGTTTGAGTATGATACAAGCAATAAATTCAGTACATGTACCATATGAGTACATTTGAGAAAGTACATGGCTATTTAATACCTTAAACCCTAAATCAAATTGACCCTTTTACATGTAACGTGTCAACACCGTCAGCTGTAGCTATAAGAGTTAAATAACCAATGCTTAAATTCCAAAAAATAATGTTGAAAGTGTGTGTGGACTGAGACTTTTATAGACACACTTGACTTTAGTTCCCAAAGAGAAGACCCCTGAGTTTTGAAAATGTCTAGTTTGGCGATGCACCTATGTTATCCTTCACATAAAAATATAAAGATAACATAAAAAAGAGCTACATATTTTGAGGGGTATGCTAACGGTAAATTTCAAAGCGAAGTATTTGTGAGAAATGAATCATTACCTGCCTATCAATCTGAAAAGCTTCCGTTTGTTGCTATTTGTCTCCACCATTTCTACACTTCTGCTAACCTCAACAGCGATAAGCACCATTACTGCAAACCAAAACATAACCGATGGCCAAACCTTAGTTTCAGATGATGAAACTTTTGAAATGGGATTTTTCAGTCCCTCCAATGTATCAAGTAATCGGTATTTGGGAATTTCGTACAATCAAATAGCTGTCAAGACGGTTGTATGGGTTGCTAATAGAGAAACTCCACTTACTGATAAGTCAAGTGTGTTGGTACTTAATGGTGAAGGAACCCTAATCCTCTTTAATAGTACAAATAGGAGGATCTGGTCATCAAATTCATTGGTTATTGGAAATAATCCAGTTGCACAAATTCTAGATACAGGAAATCTTCTTATCAGGAATGAAAATGATAATGATCCCGAGAATTACTTATGGCAAAGTTTTGATTATCCTAGTGATACAATCTTACCAACCATGAAATCCGGGAAGGACTTTGTAAAAGGTATAGATAAAAATTTAACATCATGGAAGACTGCTGATGATCCTTCACCTGGTGAGTATACACTTAAATTTGATTCTGAGGGATACCCGCAAATTCTTGTGTCGAAAGGTTCTGAAGTGCAGTATAGCTCTGGGCCATGGAACGGGTTGCGGTTTATTGGGATGCCTAGTTTAAAAACAAATGATATTTACACGTTTGAGTTTGTGTTCAATGAAAAGGAACTTTATTACAAGTATGAGCTTGTTAACAATTCCGTTTTGTCGAGATTAATTCTAACCACAGAAGGGAAACTAGAACGGTTTATTTGGGTTGAACGGACACAAGAATGGGTGGTTTATCTGTCTGGACAGATGGATAACTGTGACCGTTATGGATTATGTGGTCGATATGGTATCTGCAACATTAACGATTCCCCTGCTTGTGGATGCTTAAGAGGATTTGATCCGGGATTCCCAGATGAGTGGAGAAGAGCAGATTGGTCTAACGGGTGTGTGAGGAAGGTTCAGTTGAACTGTGACGGTGGAGATGGGTTCATTAAGCAATCAGGCGTGAAGTTGCCAGATACACGGAAAACATTGTTTAATGTGAGTATGAATCTTGAAGAATGTGAGAAAGTATGCTTGAGGAACTGTAATTGTACAGCTTATGCCAATTTAGATATTAGATCAGGAGGAAGTGGATGCTTGATTTGGTTGGATGATTTGATTGATATTAGGACATATGCTGAAGATGGGGAAGATATCTACGTTCGAATGGCTGCCTCAGAATTACGTAAGAACGTCAACATTAATTTTAAATATGTGATGTATTTATTTGAATTCAAGGTAACTTTATTTTATTTTATGCAGCCGAAATGGCAGCTAAATCAAAGACGAGAGTGAGAATTATAGTCATTCCTGTACTCGTTGGATTGAGTTTGCTACTTGGCATATGCCTGTTTGCTTACAAGATAAGAAAACCGAAAAATAATGGTAGTGCCTTTGTCATATCCGATAAGTTGATCAATCATTTCATATATCCTTATTATTTTTGTTGTGTTGTTTTGTTAGGAGTTATAAACAGGTCCTATCAACATCCGAGTTACTAATGGTGTAATTATGTTTTACAGATGTAAGTACCGTTGTTCATGAAAACACCTATGTCAATGAGAACAAAAGGGAAGACTGGGAATTGCCATTGTTTGACTTCAACACAATAGCCAATGCAACAAACAACTTTTCAGATAGCTGCAAACTTGGAGAAGGTAGTTATGGTCCTGTTTACAAGGTACTATTACTCATAAATTTTGGTACCATGTCCAATAATAGCTTAGCTAGAACTAGCATCGCTCTTATATATCTAAATTGATCAACTGAATGTCGTACTCAAGTCAAACTTAACTTGGATGGCTGTAAAGTTAAACAATCATACCCTCTTCCTATACCAAATGAGAATTGATTTTCAGGGAATGTTGGAGGATGGGAAAGAAATCGCCGTGAAGAGGAACTCAGGAAAATCGATACAAGGACTAGATGAGTTCCGAAACGAGGTTCAGTGTATTGCTAAACTACAGCACCGAAACCTTGTGAAGCTTATAGGATGCTGCATTGATGAAGAGGAAAGGATATTGATCTACGAATACATGCCCAATAAAAGCTTGGATTCTTTCATTTTTGGTGAGTTTCTCTTCAAATCTAACTACTACGAATTACATTTTGCTCTTGATACATATATCTATTGTTAGTCATAATGGAAATTGGATGTTATAAATCCCACTCGAGATGTGCTTCTTCTTCCTTTTCTTTCTCCTAGTCCCCCTTCCGCTTTGACATTCGTATGCGAAATGACCATATATCACTACATTTCGATAGCATTTGAATTCTAACTCTTGTCATGCTTGTTTGGACCAGCACTTTCCTTCCACGTCCTGTATCCCTCTTCCACGCCTTTACCATGGCTTTGGATCAACCCACGTCTTTCTTTCATTAACCCCCGTTCCCAGAATTACTGTAGCTACTTGCTAACAGTAATTGCTTGGATCATACCTCTTGGTTAGCATCAGGTCACTTTTAATACTGTTTCTTCATATGCTGTTATTCTTCCAACGGCTTCGTCGAATGGCATGTACTATTCTGATATTTTAGTCAATGGTGGCTACAATCGGTAAAGAACTTCTTTGGACCCGAGTTGAGTAACTTTCTCACGCATTATGCGAGATCCTTAAGGGTAGTGCCGAAGAGCTTCAAATATGGCTTTTATACTGCCCAACGTTCCTAGAAGTCTTGCCTCATTCGGTTTCTCTTCATCCAAAAAGTTTCTAACTCACTTCATTAGTGTTTGAGCCGTGCTTTCTGGACTAGGTCTGCACCAAGGTATCGTACTTTCACTGAATCCATCACTTCCTAATGCAGGTTTCATATTTGTGCAAACTTGTACCAAAATATCCTGTGGTATTGTCTGAAATATCATGGCTTTCGTTGTATGCGTCTTCTTTTCATCTATTGCACTACTTCCTTTTTTCGGGTTAATCGTCTCCCAAAGGCCATATGCTTTTAATATTGTTTCCATCAACACTGCCCATGTTGTGTAATTGGAATCCGTCAACTGTACGCATTTAAGTGCTATATTTTCTTGAACTGTAGACGTACTGCTTCCTTCTTTGTCGTTTCGTACATGCTTTGCTGATAAATGACTTGACTTTTCTTTCAAATCTTCTTTGTTTTGCTTCAATCTTTCGTCTTGCTTGTACCACACAGGTTTTCCTTCTGCTTACTTGATCGTACCACACAGGTTAACACCACAAAGGTTTTACCACGAAGGTTTGTTCCACGAAGGACTTGTACCACTGAGGTTTGTTCCACGAAGGATTTGTACCACTAAGGTTTTAGATTCTTGCTTACTATACCACAAAGGTTATGATTCCTTTCTATCTTACACTATATCTTTCTTACTTTATTTCCTTCCTTACTTTCCCTTTTATCTAAAAGGCCTAAATCTAATTAGATAAGAACAAAAGAGAAAATACAGAAAATACCAAAGTCAAGTCCTCTAATCGAGTCTTTTGTAGAAATCCTGCTGGATCAGAGAGTACCAAAGGTCGATGGCTGCATGCGGGAACCAGACAAAACTAATCACTTTGAACCACGAGTTACTGGTCCGGTTGATCTTCTTCGTTCCCCTCTGTGATTGATTAAAAACTTGCCAGGAAAATCAATTTGTGGAGGTTCTTGCATTGGTTCGGTAAATAGAATTCCAACAGAAGTTGAGGTTTTCTTCTTCTTGCTTCTGAAATAAACGGTTACAAGTTAATAAGAACAAGAATCGTTGTTATTTCTTGCCCTCCCTGGTCGATTACGAGCTCTGAATGCCCAATTGTTGGAATTAATCTTGTTGTGATGAACAAAATCACAGGTAATAATATGAATATACTTGATTGATACTTGCAATTTTCGTTCATACCATTTACAGATACATTGACCCTATTTATAAATACTGAAAAGGCATTATGAAACAATGTGTTGTTTCACTAAACAGTGCCTTATCCAAATAACCGACACTAACTTCCTATTGGTTGTTTCTCTTGCCAGTCACGCCCTTTTATTTATTTACATAATACATACTAGACTTTCTGATGTTGATATATTTTAACCAAACTATAATAAGTTTAGTTTAACATCCAATAGAACTATCATCGCTCTTATATATCTAAATTGATCAACTGAATGTCGTACTCAAGTCAAACTTAACTGGAATGGCTGTAGAGTTAAACAATCATTCCCCTCTTCCTATAGTCCAAATAGCATTGATTTCAGGAATGTTGGAGGATGGGAAAGAATCGCCGAGTGAAGAGGGAACTCGAGGAAAATCATACAAGGACTATAGATGAGGTAGTCGAACGAGGTTAGTGTATTTCTACTGAAGCGTACAGCACCGAAACCTTGTGAGCTTATAGGAATGCTGCATTGACGAAGAGGTAAGGAATTGATCCTACGAATACATATCCAAAGAACAAGGGCTTGGTGATTCTTTCATTTTGGTGAGTTAGCTGCTTTCAAATCTAACTACTACGAATTACATTTTGCTCTTGATACATATATCTATTGTTAGTCATAATGGAAATTGGATGTTATAAACTGCAATAAGAACTGATGTTTGTGATTTAATGAGCAGATGAAGGAAAGAGAAAGTCATTGGACTGGTCCACGCGCTACAGCGTTATTATTGGGATTACTAGGGGACTTCTCTATCTTCATCAAGACTCGAGACTAAGAATCATTCATAGAGATCTAAAAGCAAGCAACATACTACTTGATAAAGAGATGAATCCGAGAATTTCAGATTTCGGTTTGGCAAGAAGTATGGACGGAAGTGATACCTCAGCAAATACAAAAAGAGTAATGGGAACCTAGTAAGACTTCCTGTCAACATTATATATAAACTCAACTTCAATCGGGATCTAATCAAAGCTAATACAATGATTTTCCATACACGTACCTACAGTGGTTACTATGGCACCTTAGACAATGCATTGATGGGGATAACTCCTCCAATCTGCTGTCTTTAGGCTTTGGCGTATTGGTATATACGGAAATAGAGAAGTGGAAAGGAAAAATAGAGATTTCAAGAAATAGTAAGTGGAAAGAAAAATAGAGGATTTCAAGATGCTAATCACGATCTCAATCTTCTTGGACATGTAAGTTACACCTAACGTTCTTTCTAATCACAACAAATCATTAGTTAAGAAGAATACTTCGAGTATGATAATATGTCATTTTAGTACTCTGCTCCTAATTGTACAATACAACATCTTGGTACCTTACAAATCTTTTATGTACCAACTGTAATTAATTTAAAGAGTAAATTGCAGATATGCTCCCTGTGGTTTCCTCAGATTGCACGTTTAGTCCCCACTTTTGCGAAAGTGCAGGCGGCCTCCCTGTGGGAAACTTTCGTTGCACTTTCCCTCCATGACAGGGACCATTTCTGCAACACTTTTGTTTTACTTTTGTTCCACTTCCGTCCCTGTCAGGGAGGGAAAGTGCAACGAAAGTTTCCCCACAGGGAGGCCGGCTGCACTTTCGCAAAAGTGGGGACTAAACGTGCAATCTGAGAAAACCACAGGGAGCATATCTGCAATTTACTCTTAATTAAACATAAACAAGATGAATCTCATGTAATCATAACATAATAAGAACATCATAGTAAACTTACTTGATGATAGAATCGACTGAGGATTATGATTTATATGATGAAGTCATAACATTAGGGTTAGTCGATTTCGGTAGTGATGTCAATAATCCGATGGAGGGATTTCTCACACGTAACTGGTGTTTGATTGAGAGAATATGTTCTTGACAAGATATTGGAAAGATGACCACTCCATCAAATAACTGTCGTTATGACATTTACTTCCATCAAATAACTGTCAATTGTTAGTTAGGGTAGATTATGTCATTAAGGCATAGTTAAGGGTCCAAATGGGCAAGGCCACATAAATAATGGGATTATTCTAGCACTAACCTGACATATATTGCTCAGGCGTGGAGGCTTTACAATAACAGGAAGCATGTGGAACTCATCGACAGCATTATCAACGGGTCCTACGTTGAATCAGAAGTTAGTCGAGCAGTTCAGATAGGTTTACTATGTGTGCAAAAGTATCCTGAAGAAAGACCAGACATGCCCATGGTGGTTCTTATGCTAGGTAGCCAAATTCCATTGCCTGAACCTAAACAACCTGGTTTCTACACTGAAAGAAGACCACAAGAGGCAAACTCGTCATCTAATAATTCTGAATGGAGTTCAAACAACCACTTATCCATCACATATCCACAACCTAGATAGTAAAAACCTATTCTATATACACATTTCTTTACTCTATATCTACAAAGACATGTTATATTCGTCCTGAACATATCTACGTAAGATGATGCTTCTGTTCATTCAATTATTGTAATGCTTAAATTTTAGTTGAGACGTGAAATCTGAACGAAATGTGGTTATGATTTTACGAAGTCAAATAAAATCAGCATTAAGAGCGCTAAAAGTCTAAAGCATACATGAAAAAATACAGGATCTGGTAATTAGGCTTTCAGATGCAGATTGGTTCAGTGAATCGGCTATTGCGTGAAGCAGCAGCTATTTATTGATGAGAATTTGGTGGAAAAGGTAGATAATCTTATTTTTTTTTATCTACAAGAAGATAATGATATGCCCATGGTGGTTCTTATGCTAGGTAGCCAAATTCCATTGCCTGAACCTAAACAACCTGGTTTCTACACCGAAAGAAGACCACAAGAGGCAATCTCGTCATCTAATAATTCTGAATGGAGTTCAAACAACCACTTATCCATCACCACAACCTAGATAGTAAAAACCTATTCTATATACACATTTCTTTACTCTATATCTACAAAGACATGTTATATTCGGTTAATGATATATGTACATAAGATGATGCTTCTGTCAATTGAAACTTACAGGTGATTCTGACTTCTTTGAACATATTTATATATGACTTCCTGAACATATCTACGTAAGATGATGCTTCTGTTCATTCAATTATTGTAATGCTTAAATTTTAGTTGAGACGTGAAATCTGAACGAAATGTGGTTATGATTTTACGAAGTCAAATAAAATCAGCATTAAGATCGCTAAAAGTCTAAAGCATATATGAAAAAATACAGGATCTAGTAATTAGGCTTTCAGATGCAAATTGGTTCAGTGAATCGGCTATTGCGTGAAGCTGCAGCTATTTATTGATGAGAATTTGGAGGAAAAGGTAGATAATCTTATTTTTTTTATCTACAAGAAGATAATGATGAATAGTAACCAATTAATTAACAATTATTTATTAAACCTGAATTGGTTGATAAAACCTATTGCCAAACACTCCAACAAAATCATCATCTTAAATTAATCGGAAAAGGCAAGTTCTTAGTCAAATAACTCAACGCCTTCACCGTATCACCATATATTCAACTAACACATATGAATATGGTTTATATTTGCCAGTGTTTATGTGGACCCTAAAATAAGTTACCTTGATGTCAAATATGAAATGATAAAAATACTCTCTCGGCCAATTGTTATACTGTGTTAAGAGGAATGGACCGGATCCGTAACATGTCAAAACCACAAGGTTTAGGTGGTCCGTAACAGGTCAAAACCACAAGGATTAGATCCGAGACAAAAAAAATAAATTTTTTTTTGGATTGAATGCATACACAAGACAAACCCGGTAAACGACAAAGACCATTTAAACAATCAAATCCTGTTTTATTATCTTATACGATCAAACTGAAATATTGTTTTTTTATAATATTCACAAGATACTGTTGGAACAAAGCTACCCGTCTGAATAATTACCTAAGTCAGATACAAAGAAATTGATTGGTACTTAATTGTTACTTCAAATACCATCCTAGAAATTATAAACACAATTTCATATGAGTAACAACCTTTAAAGTAACATAAATAATGGGTATCTTTGTTGTACGTTAATGTACTTAACGTCTGGTTTTGGTTACTAAACTAATAAGAACACAGATTAGAGCTTATTGTATGTTTTGTATAAAGTCCAGGAAGGATATGTGTTTTAACTTTTAAGTACAATTTATATCACATAGTTTAGAAACGGTTTTAAGTAGTCTCCAGTATCAATTATTTGCGGTTAGGGGGCTAGTTGTGGGTTGGTCCTTGTACAAATGTATTATGGCTTACTACAAAAAGGAATGGTATGATTAAATCCAAAAGGAAAATCAAAGATAAAAAGGAATATTTTATCAGACAAGAATAAACCGTACATAATAACTTTGGACTTATAATATCTGTAATGATTACTTACTTATCTAGGGGTTAAAAGTGAAACAGTAACATCATTTTTTGAGTTTGGTATCCGCACGCTACTTGAACACTCAGAACTAGGTTCTGTATAAAAGCCAGGCCACTTTGGCTACGTAGTTCACCATCGCTACTCAACATCATAACCACCATAGCCATGTCTGGATTGACCGCGTGACATTATGAAGTTGAAAACGATTCATTGGCTAGCTCCAAGGCCTTTCCTTCTGCATAGAGTTTCCATGCGTAGAGACCAATGAGTCAAAACACACCAGGATGACAGAAATAGTTGATTTCACATTTTGAAGGCAAATTTTCAATTATCTTACATGTCCAAGAAGGCTGTGGCTATGAGATAGATGGAAGAATCCTCTGATTTCTCTTCCCGCTTATGATTTCCAATATCATAACACCAAAGCTATATACATCTGATTTTATTGAAAACTTGTCGTCTCCAGCATACTCGGGGGACATGTACCCAATGCACCAAGATGTCCATAATCTATATACATCAGACAATTTTTTTTCTTTTCTTGGGTCCTTATATATGAAAAGGAAATTTTGAAAACGTACGTGACATCCCAAAGCCCAAAACAATGGACTAATCCAATAATTTCATGGTCAACTTAAGAACATAATCTAAGCTAATAAGTTTTTAGTAGGCTGAGAGCCAAAGACTTTTAACACATTTAAGCTTCTCTTACTTTTTATCAATGTACTGGAAAGTGTTGCTACATAAAATTATGACTACGCCTTATCTTTTTTATGTGAGATACACTAGATGCATGTAACTTCACCAAAACAATTTCATAGTATAAGTAATTTTATCGAAATTTTAAAGCATAGAATGCATTTAAAGTAAATTCTTACTAATACCCAACCACTTGTTTAGTATTTCTTTCGGTCTCATTTCCTCCAAAGCTTCTTGCAAGACCAAAATCTGATTAGGTTCATTTCACGATCGAGCGAAATGCTACTAGCCTTAAGGTCTCCATAAATGATTAGAAGTCGAGAATCTTGATGAAGATAAAGTAAACCTCGAGCAATCCCATTGATAATATGGAATCTTTGTGACCAATCGAGCGTTTTGCTTTTGGTTTATTCTACAAAAGATTTATATCCATTAGATTGTGTTTCACAAATGCATGATATGATTTTGTACATCTAACTTTTGGATGTTTAACTTACCAAATAAATTATGAGTCAAGGCTACCAATAGGCATGTACTCATAAACCAATAACTTCTCGGTCTCATCGATGCAGAAACATAGCATTTTAACAAGGTTTCGTTGTTGAAGCCTGGAAATAAAGATAACTTCATTTTTAAACTCTTCAACTCCTTGTGTAGACACAGTGATAGCCGTTTTACTGCAATTTCTCTGCCGTCCTCAAGAAACCCCTTCACGAAGATGTAATTGGATAATTAATCGATTTAATAGGCAAACTTTATATTAAAATATATGTGGTACCTTGTAAACTGGTCCAAAACCACCCTCGCCGAGCTTGTTATTGGTAGAAAAATCATTCGTTGCAACGCTCAGTGTGGAAAGACCGAAGAATGGGAGGTCTAGAATATAGATGATCCCCCAAATGAATTGTGTTTACCTATGAAAACAAAATCAGGGTCAGGTGCGATATAAGAGAAAAAAATTAGGTGCGTTTGTTTGCTCATTTTTTGAGCCCGGGTTTAGGCTGAGTCCTAATTTCATTCGTTTGGTACATGAGTTTTGATTTAAAAACTTGTACATGGCGCACAAAATGAAAAGGAAACTTATATGGTGGGATTTCTCTTTCACACATTGGGTTTTAACATATCACTTCTTCTCTCTCACATAGTTCTAATTTTAAATAATAATTTTATATATTACTTTATAATAAAATTTGTTTAATATATATAATTTCTCTCTCCTAAACCTACATCAAATCTAAGGGACAGTTTGGTTTGTTGTTAGGAATTACAATGGCTATCGGATTTGGTATGGGGTAGAATGACAATGGATATGAAAAAGTGTATAATTACGATTGTTTATGTTTGGATGACAAAATTAGGGTATGAAAAAAAGTATCTAGATATTTGATTTTTGTTAGTGAAAGGGGAAATGGGTCCACGGTATAGATTACCTAGACACCAAAATTAGTGGGTAATAATGTGTCTATGGCTGTTATGATATTACCACCCAATTTCATAATGGGTCCCACTAAACAAACATCTTTAATCTTTATGATAACCCATATCCCCATTCCCCATTACCCATAATAACAGCACCTAAATCCATAAACCAAATTAAAATCCAATCTAAAACCCGTTTTATATATCACTACGGACTTTATATAAATTTGTTGCGTTACTACTCTCTTATTTGCCAATTGGTTTTACATAGGAACCTAATTCGGCTTATATTATAACACACAGGAAATTTAGAAAAAGTATAGATACATAACAAAAGTGATTTACCTTTTGCACACATGAAATTTGGTTTGTATGATAAGTCGTAATAGAATCGATAATATAAAGACTAAAATAACCTATTGATGATAAGAAGTTTATTTAATGTGATTAATTAATGATAGAGTTTTATGAAATTTTGATTCCATTACATGATGTAATAAAAAAAATAGAGGAACCATAAGGAATGATTTTAGTGTAACGGGTCATTACTTGTAATGAATCATTACATTCTATAAACATAAACAAAAACCAATTTTTCATTCCATCGTAATAATCTTTTCCATTCCCTCTTTGATTACAACATACCAAACACTCAATGTTTTGTAGTTGAGATGTGGGGGCTTCCGGTTTAGCATGTTTGAGAACTAATACTTCATCCCTACACTTGTTTAACTCAAAAGCAAGTTTACTCTATTTTGAAAATAAATTAAGTCTTTGCTATTCAACAAACTTAAGATCAACATTAATGTCTTTCAAATAGGATTTTCAATCAGCATCTTCATCCATTGATAAAAAGGATGTTTACGTTTCTCATTGTGATGTTGACTCATTCACCATTTTTTCATGGCTTTTGCCAACAATCATCTTTTCTTATTATGAGAAGGCCATGAGTTCTTTGACCTCAACCATTTCTTCATTATCGGAAGTCACTTCGTCTTCATCCCAGTCATATGTTTCAGCAACAAGACCTTTATTATTGGTATAAAAAGGTTTTGCAGGCTAAGTATTTGAGGGGCCAAATTCAAGAAGAGCAAGTTTGGCTTTGACTATCTTATATTCAACCATATAGACTTTTTGACTCCTTTGCTCATTTTGAATATTATGGAAATGTTGAGCAGGCTGAATGAGTTTTGGTTGAGATTTGTTTGAACCTGAAGAAAAATTTAACACTAAAGATTTGTATGAGGGTACTGATGTTTTAGAAAAATAGTCATTTGCAAAGTGACATGATTTGTGATATTTAAATCATTCAATATTTTCGAAAGCTTTTGACCCATTGAACTTGTTTCTTTTGATAAAATGTTTTGAATTTGAAAGAAGTGCTCTTATATGAAATTGTTAGGCCAATTCAGAACCCAATTGTCTCTGCCTAAATGTAAACAAATATTAGGCTAAGTATTGAAGGACTCGCTGAATGCAAAGCATCATCGAGCAGTGAAGACTCGCTGAGTGCAAAGCATCAGCGGGCACTGAAAGACTCGCTGAGTGCAAAGCCTCAACGTGCAACCTCAGACGTATTCAAGTCAAAGACATTGTCAAGGAAGTCGAAGATTACTTGAAGACATACTCGTCAACTAGGATGGATATCAGCTGGTATATTGAAGGAATATGATGATGGTTTAAGGAGAGGCAGGGGTGGCAATACCCTGATGATCATTTTCTATTTAAAGAAGAACAAGCTGAACTTAAGCTTTTCTCTAAGTGTGGTTTAGGCGAGAAAGTCAATAAAGCATAATGGCGGGATAAAGTAGTATTTGAGTTAAAGCCTAACCTATTGTACGACTTGGTAAAAGATTGTGAACAGTTGGCAGAACTGTTCACAAAAGTATGGGCGGGAGGTTTCCAAGAATGGACATGCATTAAATGCTTTGTACGTCTTCTACATGATTCTTGACACGTCGCACCTGCCCTCACTAAGGATACAACCTAGTATTAGTATAAATAGAGACTGTTGTAAGGAGTAAATGTTATCGCATTTATTGTTGTTGTTGTTATTATAGTCATTTACTCCTTTGTCGAACTTAATCTCTAATCAGCTGTCTCAATCAGCGAGACTGTAAATACTAACCTAAACCATGATCACTTCACTCATACAAGAAATATAGAAAGAAGATAGATAAGAAAGTAGGAAGAAGAAAGAAAGAAAGGAGAAAGAGAGAAGAAAAAAGGGTATTTGGATTGCTATGTGTAAACCAATATTACAAATGAACAACCAACCTCCCTAGAAAGCTAGGGAGGGGTATTTATACTTGGACGCCTAAAGGGCTTGTCCATAGGCCGGGCTCAGACTTTGGTTTGGGCTTTAGCCCACAACATATACAAGATTAGATTAATATAACAAGTCCGTTTACCCTTCTAGCCTATTATAATGAATATTTAATAAAGACCGAATATTCTATGTTCTACTCAATATTTTAAGGCTAATAATCTCCCTCGAAGCGAGGTCTTTAAATTCTTTGTCTTTGAGCTCTTGAGTATTGGTCTTGGACTTTATCTTGTTGTAGGCTTGTTCCTTCATTCTGTGTGATCTTTGATCTTGAGCCTTTGTCATTGTCTTTTGACTTTGTCTTTGATTCCGAGATCTTTAAATCCTTGTTTGTCTTTATCGTCTTTTCCATCTTGCGATCTTGTGTCTTAACCAACATGCTCATACTTTGCATCATCTTGAAAGCTTGCTAACAATCTCCCTTGACAATCTTTGTCTTGATAATCTTGATATATTTAAGGAAGATCTTGAATATCAGAGTTGCGGAAGTCTTTGTCTTTGTATGATCTTTAGCTTTCTTGATTCTTGAATCTTGATGCTTATAGCATGTCTTTGTAGCTTGAGTATGAGCATGTGGTAATGAATCCGACTCTGCTGAAATGGGGTAAATACGTCATGGTCTAGACCTGCAATTATGTTAGTAATAAATAACAGATATGGAAGAATATGGCTTTGTCATTCGTCGAAGTTTGGTTACGTGAACCTCCGATTCCCCGTTTTATAATATAAATATTGTACCTGTGATCAGATAGGTTCAAAGAACCTTCTTGACATGGTTTCCAGCTCAAAGTGTTAGATCCACTAACGCATATGCATTAGATTCACCGTACTTGCTTGTTCTCATTACCGAAACATCTCAAAGCAGACAACACGGTAAGAGTGAATCCGTTAGTTACTATCTTACTGACTGAGTCGTCAATTCATTTACTAGACCAAAATCGATATCCAGTTATCACAAGTTTGATTCATATAGAATCTCGCAAGTCACCTACCGCAATGTTGTTTGATGTTGACACTGGAAGGATTTTGATCGTCACTGTGAATACTAAAGAGTATCACTAAGATGTTCTGGAAAAATCACAAGGATAATGCGTAGGACTCTTTGTTATCACTTGTGTTCTAGATGTTGAACAACAAGTGTTTATCAGGAAATGTGTCCTAATGAGATTTATAGATTGATCTCTTGGCTCTAGACTTGATTTGTGCGTTTTGGTTATAGTAATTGGAGGCTGGAGCAGACTGTCACCTTTTCAATATCAACTGACTCGTAGTGAGAAAGTCAATAGAAGTCGTGTGGATCTCCGTGACAAATGAGACAAGTATCTGTTGAGAGAAACTGTTGTGCAGTGCATCACTAGGTCCATGATGTCTTGTCTTTAATACCAGAATTCATCTTTGTGAAAACTGATAGCATATGTATTGACCCGCTTTCTGCCTTAAGTGTATGGAGGGTTTCTTTTTAAGACCCTTTATCCTTACATTTCTTTTTCATTCTTCAACCCCTTTAATGCATACCAAGACGTCATTACTAACACCTTGTTGTGATTGTTCTAGTGTAACTCGTGTCTTAGTCGACATTATTCCCGTTTCTCATTGGGTAGATCCTTCTGGTTCTAGTTGGATCATAGGACTAATACCTAACCTAACCACCTTATGGCTTCAGAATCGTTGTGAATTAATATGGTGTTGGGTATAAAATTGTAACCATAAAACCATTGAAAAATCAATCAAAGTGTTTGATAGAATTATCAAAATCGTTTGACATTTTAAGAGTTTCATCTTTTGGAAAAACTCCTCTTTCACACGTGCATCAATAAACGAAAGTGTTTTGCACATGTGGGTAAGAGTATAAAGCACTTTGAGTCTTTAAATCACTTATCATTAGTTAGATCACATTTTAATTACATTTATCCCCTTATTTTAAATACTAATTTACTTAGTCTTTGAAACACCAAGTGATTAAAATTTGTCATGAAAATTCTGTAGGTAGAAAATGTTTCAGCATGAATTATGTGAAACTTTTTTTTCTTGCTCCTCCTCAATTTTACATATGTTTAACACCAAAAAAAATGATACCAAGTTGTAAAAAGAATATATAATTAAGGGTGAGACAATGTTCACAATTTTAAAAGATTATGAAATGTCATTGAATAATCCTTGAAAAATTATGCTCAGACATTGGATCATCTTATAACAACCATTCGATAGTAAGTTATGTCATTATTATTGATTTGTTATTAAGAGACTTTTGATAATGTTTTGAATACATAAGAATTGTCATGAGAGGATGTATTCAAAATCATTATAACTTTGGTTTTTGAAAAACTCCCTCTCAAAATTGACTCATTTATAAAATGAAACCACTTGTTAAAATGATCGTCTTTGAAAACTTTGTGAGGGATGGAGTGTTGAACACACAATTTTAAAAGATTTTGAATTGTCATTGAAAAATTCTTGAAAAATTATGTTCAACTTTTAAAAAACCATATGTTAAAAGACTTCTCTTCTAATGCCAAGGATAGGCGCACTGAGGCGTATACTCTCCTTTGTCATTGGGGTCCGAGTTGCAATCTAAGAGTGATTATAAGTCATAAAGAAAATTATAAATGACATGTTTTGAAAACGTTGGAACTCTTGCTCGAACTTCATTTACATACCCGTGACAATATTAATCGTCATTTCTAGTTACGTAAATGTTATCGGTTCCAAGAGACACGTCGAGATGATTCTTTTTGGAATTTTTGAATTTTCTGATTTTGTATTTACTTTTTGAAATTTTATATTTTTGTATTTGGTTTTATAGATTTTATATTTTTGTATTTTGCTTTTCTTCAAAAATATTTACAGCTCGATGTTTGATGAAATATCACGCAGTCTCATTTTCCAGAACCTCCAGTTCTGCTGGAGTCAAACATCTCATACCAAGTCGTCTGACAAGATACTCAAACCTATCTTGCGACAGAGCTTGCGTAAACATGTCATCTAACTGGTATTCAGTGCTGACAAAGTACAATTCAATTATACCACGTTCAACGTGTTCCTTGATAAATTGGTAACGGACATTGATGTGCTTGGTACGGGAGTGTTGCACGGGTGTTAGAAATATAGAAATGACCTACTTGTAAGTACTTTAATAAGTACAGGGACTAGAAGTGTTAAGTTAGGAAAGTTCAATAAGGATAGTTAACCAAGGGATATAAATAGTATTTATGCCAAGGTTAAGTGTAACAATTTCATTTTAATCAAAAGGCAAGTTAGGTATTTCTCTCTCTAAACACACACACTAATTACACTTTATTTTACACACACTAGTCATCAATCAAGATCTTATGTTTAATATGTTGTATCAGAGCCAATGATTGCGGATTAGTGCTTATATTTTAGTGTTTGATTGTATTAGAGATTGAGGATTTGCTTATTTCTGCTTATTCTGATTGCTTATTGCTTAATCTGATTGCTTATTGTGCTTATTTTGTGCTTATTAGCTTATTTTGTGCTTATTGTAAATATGTGCTTAATTCGTGTGCTTTTTGCTTATTTTTCAGCTTATTTTGACTTAATCAGCTTATATTCTGCTTATTTGTGCTTAAATCTGTGCTTATTCTGGTTGAATCTGCTTAATATCATGCTTTTTTGTTTTGATTGAAACTGCTTATCAAAAGCTTATTCTGAGTGCTTATTGACCTTATTATGTCGAAGATTTGAGCTTAATCGTCCTGACAATGTGCTAAATCTGTTTTCAGCTGATTTTTTATGTGTGCTTATTAAGTCATTTCAAGCATTATTCAGTTTGCTTATTTGGTTGTGTGCTTTTTCAGAGTGCTTATTTGCTTAAAAACTACTTATTTTTTTCAAGATCTGAAAACAGTTTGTTGTACTGTTTTGTAACAAGAATTGTACCAGAATTGTAACAAACTTTGTATCAACTTTGACCAAGTTTGACTTTTTGGTCAAAGTCAAAGACGCGTTTTTCTGGAAATCAAAAGAAGAAACCGAACAACTCATAGACAAAACCGATCTATCAGCATTAAAGAAGAAACTGAACAACTCTACTCAAGAAGGAACCGAACAACTTCATATAGAAGGAACCAAACTACCCTTTTTAAAAAGCAAAACTATACATCTTTTTTAACTCAGATCTAAAACAGAAAATAAAGCAAAAGAAGAACAAGCAAGACAGCAAAAGTAACAAAGATCTCATATTTGCTTTTATTTTATATCTTTTATGATAGTTCAAGTCATTTGCAAGATCTTTATCATCTAAAAGCAACTCATCACAGATCTGTAACATCTAACCAACTTGCACAACTACATCTACATCAAAACCAAGAACCCTCACACCTTTCATCAACACTCATCTAAAACTACAATAGGATTAGAAATAAAAACGCAAATAAAAATGATCTCAGTCTTCTCTGTTTCGTGTTACAAAATAAATTCAGACCTTTAAAGATCTATTCACGAAACACCGTTTCTTCATAGATCTATTTTTGAAGGCTTAAGCTTTTTGATTAATTTTCGAAGGGATAAAAGACAAAACAAGAACAACAGGTGTCCAATTCCATCTTTTGTTTCGATCTAAAACGAAAAAAAGAAAAAGAATAAGAAGGTTTCAGCTTGGTTTATTTCGTGTCTCTTAAAAGATTTAGAGATCTAAAAAGATTCTCCATCAAACGAAAAAAAACCAACTAATCATCAACCTTGTTGAAGGCTTGCTTCGTTTAATATACGAAAAGATAGAGAAAGTTTGAAACAAATTTGTTTTAACTCTCTTATGTTTCGATTTGTGAATACCACAAGAAATCAAAAGTGAAAATAAAAGAAAGTAACCTACCTGTGTTGACAAAAGATTTGATTTCATCTTTGTTTTGTCGTTTGTGTTTTGCATAGAGAGGCTGTGATTGAAGTTAGTTTGTAATTTCAGAAGTGAGGTATTTGTGTTTTGTGTTTTGGTCTCTTGTGTTCATGCGTGAGATTCTCAAAAGAAAGAGACAAGAATAAAGGTTTATGTTTATATTTTAAAGATAAAAGAAAGATCAGAAGGTTAATTTTTCTATGATAATGATTTGTGTTATCAATTTAAAAAGGTAGAAAGGTAAGCGGTGTTTTCGTTTGTTTAATCTTAACAATGTTTTTCTCCTCGGCTAATTGATCACTCATCGTGTCAATTAAATCCTCTTGTTCTTTAATCTTTTTAGTATATTGTCTGTCATTATCATAAAGCGAAAAAAAGTTTCATGTTAAAAATGTTTCTCGGCATATGTTAAGGGGGAGTGTCTTTATAATGATTGAAAAATTTTAAAGATCAAAATTTTCTTCTTCATATGATGTTTGTGAGAATGATGAAAAACAGAAAGAGAGATTTGTGAGAGAAAAATAGAAAGAGAGAAATGAGAAATCGTATACTTGAAAAAATGAAAGTATATGTCATGTGCTTCAAAAGCAAGAACAACACATGAAAAGAAAAAGAGAAAAGTATGCAAGAAAAGAAATGCCACCGCATACAAAAACAGACAGAGTGATTGTTCTACATTTTCTTGATATTATCAAAATCTCATGATACGATTTCAGATTTTCATCATGGTTTTCACGGACATTCTTTCTAAAGGAATTATCTTGGCGTATGTTGATTGAGTTGCACGGTGTGATTTAGTTACTCTCAAAATACTTCTATGATCTTCCAGAACAAGAATTGATCTACGCCGGAGTCTTCTTTCCAATTTAGGAAAGTTAGGTCTAGGTGATGGAGTTTGAGGTGTACATCAACATGTTTTGAATGCCAAAAGGACTTATGTGATAAAGCTTTGAATGAAAACAAATGAACGAAAATGATAAAGTTGTCAAAAGTGACAAGAATATGATAAAGAAGAATCAAAAGAATGACAAAAAATAAAAAGGTTGGAGTTGAAAAGTGAGAGGCTTATAAGAAAAGATGAAGGGTGTTTTTCCTACACTAAGATAAAAACCGGCTCAATTCATAATCTATCGGATTTCATTCGTTGATTTCTGATATCGAAGTCGACATCATAGACCCAGTGATACAAATGCACAACCCCTCCTAGCCACTCAAATACTTCTCAAAAAAGTATTTGTTTCATTCTTACGGAGATTAAACGCATAATCTATTGACTTCTCATTTCGAGAATGTTGGTATTGAATAAAGGACATTCTGCTCTAGTCCTTGCTTACTAAAAGTGCACAAGAGTCTAGAGCCAATTTGATATTCAATGAAATATCTTTAGGACATAAAAGTACGTTTGTATTAAACATCAACGATGCAAAAGGTACAATGATATATGTCTTTGTGACATTTCATGTCTATGTGACATTGCCGAAACATTCTAGAGTGATACTATAAAATAGTATTCACAATGATCGAATGGAAATCCTACCAGTGCTAACATCATGCCAACGTTAAACGTAGGTCACTATTTGAAAATGATTGTTTAATGATTCAAATACGTGTTAACTAGTAATCTATGTGATCTAGGGGTTATGTGTTTCCCAGGGTAACACAACACTAAGTTCAAATGCTTATTTGGATTTTATGATCATATTTCCGCATCCTCACCGTTAAAATATTGATTTGATCATATTTTTCAAATATTTCATTAGAAATTTTCAAAGCATGATCTTGTGATGTATGAACTTCATGGTTAATGTGAAAGATGGTTATTACTCTGATAATTCTCCATTTCATCTTCTACAACATACAACAACAACATTTCTACCTTTCACAAGCATGACTACTTCAACGAATCTTATAATGACAAAGTTTCTTTCAACCTTCACGAGAATGATAGCAATCATATTTGTTGGTTTGAGGGAGCTTATGGGTTATTTTAGGGGAGTATGTTTGTTTATAAAGAGGAGAATGTTTGAGTCTTAAAGAGAAAAGAAAAGATTTTGATTTTAATTTCTTAGACTTCAAAGGATATTCTTTACCCGGAGCTTATTTTGGAAGCTTATATGATCATGATGTTCATGATGGATCATAATCATCATGAGGGGAGAAGATATAAGCTTGAAACGTAAGGTAAATTCAAGTATATGAAAGGGGAGAAGATATAAGAAAGAATATATGGGACAAATCAAGATACTAGCAAAGAAATTGAATCAAAGAAATCGTTATGGTAAAAGTAGTTTGATTAAGAAGATAAGATTCGTATTCAAGATTGAGGTTACTTCATCAAGTGTTTTGAATAAGCTGTAGTGTTTCATTAACTTCAAAGATCGATCGAGATAGCCGGTTCGACATTTGCATGGAATTACTTCTCAAGAATATCGACATTGTCTTCAGACAATCAAAGTTTACTACTTCAATATTCAAGAGATGGATATGTGATTGAGGGGGAGCTTAAAGAGTATGAAGATTCATGTGAAAAGTCAAGTGTTCAAGTCTTTTACAAAGAAATGCTCAATCAATATCATCGTGTTTCAAGATCTTTCGTCAGCAACATTATGTGATTGAAATCTACATTCAAGATCAAGTTCAAAGTTAAAGATTTCATACAAGCTATTAAAGAATCAAGTTGCAAAAGAAGGTCAAAGTTAGCTTTTGAGAATGCTGATTTTGAGTTCGAGAGTAGAGTTGATACCTTCAGGGATAAAGAAATCTATCTTGTCATATAGGGAGAGAAAATTATATCAGGAGAGATTTGCTACAAGGTCGTCCTCAACTTTCATAAAGAATTCTCAGCGTTTTCGAGCTTCAAAGAAAAAGAAAATGACAGACTACTTCAGAATCAAGTATTCAAGAATAAGGAAGAAGTCGTCATCAAAAAGATAATAAGGATAGTTTCCAAGTAGATCATTTAGGGGGAGAATGTTAGAAATAAAGAAATGTTCTACTTGTAAGCACTATTATAAAGTGCAGGGACTAAATATGTTAAGTAAGGAAAGTTTAGTCAACAAGCTAACCAAGGGCTATAAATAGTAATTTATGCCATGGTTAGATGTAACAACTTCATTTAATCAAAAGGCAAGTTAGGTAATTCTCTCTCTAAACACACACACTAATTACACCTTCACTTTCACACACTAGTCATCAATCAAGATCTATTGGTTAATATGTGGTATCAAGAGCCAATGATTGCGGATTAGTGCTTATTTTAGTGTTTGATTGTGTTTGTGAGATTGAGATTTTGCTTATTTGTGCTTATTACGTTTCTGAGCTTATTAGAGTGCTTATTCATTCATATCAGTTTCTAGTTGCTTAATACAGTTTCTGATTATTAATGTCAAATTTGCTGATTATTGATTTTGAGGTCAAATTTTCTAGTCAAACTGAATATTTTTCTGGTCAACGGTCAAAAACGGTTATTTTTTTTCTGCTTTCAAAAGTTAGTTAAGGATGGTTCTCGATCTTGTGAGAGCTGAATTTTTCTTTTTTAAATTTACTAGTTATAATGCTCGTAAACGTACGGAATTTAAACATGTTATTTTTGCCAAAAAAACATTGTATATCAATGTTTATTAGGTAGTTTAGGGTGTGTTTTGAAAAGTTTATTTTCTTTTTAAATATATATATGTATTAAACTTCAACATTTTTTTATAAAATCGTACGTACGTCCAGACGGGTTGCAATATATGGGGACACGTGTTTTGTTTGCAATTTGAAGATCTTTTTGCGGATATTTTTTTATCTGAATGAATAAGTAGATATGTGTTATATATTTGGTAAAAATAAAGTTTATTTTTATAAAAAGTCGTAAATAGTTAAAAGTTGAGGGTGCGTTTTGTAATTTTTTTTCTATTTTGGGTCGGGTATTTTTTTTGTTATCAATGAATAGGTAGATATGTATTATATATTTGGTAAATAAAGTTTATTATATAAAAAAGTCGTAAATATTTAAAAGTTGAGGGTGCGTTTTGTAAATTTTTCTATTTTGGACTAGTTTTTAGGCTAAATAATTTTGGGCTTGGGCTAAATGTTAATATACATATCAACGAGGGGAAACAACGTCATTTCCACCCTCAATGATATATATATATATATATATATATAGGGATGAGTTCTAAAGAAAACGCTTATCATAGGGAGGGAAACCTAGGGAGGGGGAAAACATATACTTACTTGGAGATTTTGCCAATTTGTTCATACTTTTTTTAAGGTAAAAAATGAAAATACTTATAAATAAAAAAGAGAGGGGTGAATAATAAGTATACACCTTTACTCATTAACCATTACAGAAAGAAATCACACTCGTTACTACAACCCAACTGCTCCCGACCACCACCATGTCGTCCAAAACGATACTCCTTCAACCGACCACCCACCACACTGCAGCCTTTTCCGGACACCACACCTAGTTGCTGTTTGCTCCAGACAATTAGTCCATCGTTTCATGAATTATAAGATTCATTTTCAGGGTAATACAAAACCTCCTAACTTATTATTATAGAATTTAATCATGTATTTTTTATTTTTTTTTTGAAAGTGGAAGCTTTTATTGAAATAATTATCATCATCTATAATCGGTTTTTTTTTTTTTTTTACTAGAATAATGAAACAAATATGACAAATAAAAATGCATATAAAACGTGTTCATTTAAAGAGGCCACACCAGGTGTTTGATTAAAAGTGCTGAAAATGAGAAGAGAATTTATCAGTCACGAATGCACTTATTAATACTATGATTGTGTCAAATTTAAATTTTTATTGTTTTTGGTTATTTTATCAGATTTTATCAGTAGAAAAAGTGTGAATGTGTGATATCACTGTTTGATGATTGGTTCTTATATGACATCTTAGTGCATCTATGTGTATATTTGTAGTATCAGGACATTCGTGAGTTTGATTAGTGCATCATCAAACACATTAAGGCATCAATGTATACGTTCGGTGCATCTTTGGTCGTATTAGGGCATCTAGTGGTATGTTTAGTGTATCGTTGGAAATATTTAGGAATCTGTTTGTATGTTTAGTGCATCAATGATCACATTAGGGCATCATTATGTATGCTTAGTATATCCGTTATATTTAATGCATCATTGGTCATAGTAAGGCATCTGTTTGTTACATTAAAGGCATATGTGTTTGTTAAATTTGAATCATACGTTTGTTAAATTTAAGGCATCTATATGTTAAATTTAAGGCATCAATATGTTAAATTAAGGCATCCGTTTGTTTAAAAAACCTTATTAGTATATAATGGTATAATACAAAAAAAACATATGTTGATTATAACATATGTTTGTAAAAAGTAGCATTTGTTTCTTAAAGTTAAGGCATCTGTTTGTTATTGCATATATGATTGATAAAAAAATTAGCATATGTTTGTTTGAGTTAAGGCATATGTTTGTTAGATTAAAGGCATATATGCTTGTTAGATCAAAGGGTTTGTTAAATTTAAGGCATCTATATATTAAATTTAATCGTTTTTTTATTGATTATAATTGATATAATTAATGGATTTTATTTTGAAAAATGATTGTTATGCCTACTAACCATGCCTACAAATGTACCTAATGATTTGATTGGTTGATTTTAAAAAATGATTGGTGAGAATTTGGAGAGAGAAAATGTATAATACAAATGTACAAGTAATTTATGCATTAGGCATGTATTTAGGCATGTGATGTAGGTCTAAATAGCATTACTCTTTTATTTTTGGCGACTCGGATAAGTCCTGAACAATTAACAAGATGCGTCAAATAGAACAAGAACATTCAGAAAACTGTAAGTTACATGATTGTGTGTATGAAAATGTACGCCTGATGTGTGCGCACACAATGTTAAGGCATATGTTGTTTAGTTTAAGGCATCTTCTTGTTTAGTTTAAGGTATCTATTTGTCTGTTTTAAGGCATATGATTTTTTAGTTTAAGGCATCTGTGTGAATACATTAAGGCATCTGCTTGTTTAGTTTAAGGCATCCGTGTGAATACATTAAGGCATCTGTTTGTTTATTTAAGGCCATAGTGGAATACTTAAGTATTTGTGATTAATTTTAAGGTATGTGTGAATATCTTAAGGCATATGTTTGTATACATTTTATACAAATTGATCGGTTAATGTTAACATTCTCTGTAAACAGATGTTTTATGTAATGTTCTTGTACCTGGCTTTTATTATATTTAACATGTGCTTTTTACTGCTTCAGAAATCGGAAGGTGGAATGTTTGTTGACCTGAACACGTTTGATTGAAGTGGTGTTGTTGCATCAGCACGTAAGTTGATTGCTTCAAGCTGAACCTGGCACGATTAGAGAGGATCTTGCGATTCGGTTTGAGTTCAGCGTATTTGATGTTTCTGAGTTTGATAATTTTGATAGGAATGTGGTTCTTTTGATTCATTTATCTTTTGAGCCGCTCTTCTGTAAATTAAACTTAGATGTGTGTGTTGTTTAAATAGGAATGTGGTTCATGGGAGTGACAGCTCTGGAAATGGTCAGCGTGAAATAGGTAAAGACTATTATGTGGTTTGTGGTATCTTGTTTGAATATAGTACATGTTTTTTTGCTGTACATGAGTACATGACCATCGGTTTGTCCCATGCTTCCAATAAGTTTCAGTCAAAACTCATGCAATTTTAAGTATTAAACTTGAGGAGATGTGAAAGACTACGTTAAAGATTCTGCACATACCCTAGGAGCGTGTTCAATGGTATTGTGTATGCTTACTTTCTTATTTCTAATGGATTTGACTAGAACCAAATAAATATGCCTGATCTTGTTGCTTTAATATAGAATCTTATGCTGATAAAAATAACTTAATTATTTGAATTGAACTTGTACATGAAGACTTTTTTCCGTATATCAAATCCTTAACCTTGGTTTCGTACATAGAGGAGTAGAGGATTAAGGCATCAATGACTATTATTAGGGCATCAATGAGTATTATTAGGGCATCATTAGAAAAAATTAGGGCATCTGTTTGTTATCATACAGGCGAGATGAGAAAACAGGTGGCTAAAATCCTAAAATCAAAATGGGTTGAAAGTCACCCTTTTTTATTTTAGTGCATCAACATCCTGCATCATTTATTATTGTAATAACAATTCTTGAGTAATCATAATAAGAAAATGAATTATAATAATCCAATAAATTTACAAAAATATATAGTTTCTCAACCCGGCCTACCCTTTACCGCTTACCCTGCCCACGTCGCCATCTTGACTAGTAGTATTTTTTCTCATTTTTGGTCAGCTCTTTAGTCGTTTCTCTTACCTATAAGCCTTAGTTATGCCAGTACTTAGTAAAATACACGATCACAAATAAGTGTATATCACATTATTTCATTGCTAAAGTGTATCACATTTTGTGGTTTTTATTATTGTATTTTCAGATAAGTTGGACCAACTTTGATAACTAAAACTAAGGCAAGCTAAGTGACTTTTCCCATTTGTATCACTTTTAGTGGTTTCATTGTTTCCTTTCATGATAGTTTGTCAGCTGGAAGTATGAGTTCTTTAATAGCATCATGTATGAAGTAATTGTGCTCATCATGTTTGTTTGATTGGGGTATCTAATAAACACATTTGTTTGTTTGATTGATTAGGGCATCTGTTTGTTTGAGTAGGGCATCTGTTTGTTTGATTAAGGCATCTGTTTGTTTGATTAGGGCATCTGTTTGTTTAATTTGGTCATCTTTAGTGATGGTGAAGGGCAAACTGGTGCATTATGGCATCCCTAGAGTAGTTCGCCAAGATAGGTTCCTTTATGGCATTAGTTGCTTACATCGACACATATGGTGTTTGGATGTACGGTTGCGATTACGATCATGGACGCGAGGCGTTTGACTAAGGAAGGTATGCTGATAATCATCCTGCTGGTAGGATTAGCTCAATTTCAATCCTGTAGAAAATCATACTTGAATTCTAATTATGATTAAGGAAAATGTATTTGGATGCCTAGACATCATAGTAATAGCGTAAACAACATCTTTTAGCACAAACCTTGACACAAACAGATGCCCTAACAGATGCAGTGATTAAACTGATATTTTATACCGACTTCTGATAAAAGATGTTTGTGTCAAGGTTTGTGCTAAAAGATGTTTTCTTATAGGAATTTTGCCCAAATTTATAACATTTATTGATAGCTCGTATTTCTTGCATTAAACCGGTTGAGCTTACGCTAAAGATGTTGATTGTTAATGATATGGGGTTGTTTGGATGTGCTTTTAACAGTGAGGTTTTAGCATTCAGGTGATTTTCTGGTTATTTTGGGTCAAAATGAAAAGAAATTAGTTTTTTTATCGGACTTTGCTAAGAAATCCGACTTTCTATTCTAGTATTTGCTTTCGAGGAGCACAACGAAGCACCCTTTGAATGTATTATCTGTTTGTTTTATTACTAGTCAAAGAGGTTCGTATCTAATATCAATTCGATTAAATTACCCTTGAAGTTGATCACATGTAAATGCAACAGTCGCCGTACTCTACTGTGCTACTGAAACTAATATCAACTGAAAGCGAGACGTGTGTGCCTAGAATGAGATAGTTGGGCAACTTTTCTTTATTTGCAGATGATATTGATAAAATAACTAATCACCCTAGTTATGAGAATGCTGTTGAAACCAAATTTTTGTAGTTTAAACATAACATAAGATTTCTTAGGATGGACACACACATTTACATGCATTGTTTTTGTTTAGTGGCTTATGCAAATCGAGGTTGGCCAGCTAAAAGATGATGGCATTGAGAAAACTTGGAGGTTTGATCAACATGCAATTGCTGAGGAAGTGGACATTGCCAGTAGAAAAAAACCAGTTTGATCTTATCTTACCAGGTCTTCTGCACCTCTATTTTAATCTCGTTTGAGCTGCCTATAAAAAGTTATTCAGTATCATATAAAGTGCTAAAATCATATGTTATGTTTATAGCTATGATATTTCCTATGAAATTGGTTACAAAAGTGAAATTACATGTTCAAGGGTCTTAGGATGTGCTTTCAGTATGGTGATTATGTGATAGTTAATTATGGTGATAGATTACAGGTAATCAACTATATTATAACGGGCAGTAGAAATAGTGTTTGAATGTGTATGTTTAGTGAATCCATTTGCATTATAAAATCTTCACTTGTGAGGAAAACATCGATAACTACTAGTTGTTCCTCCACTATTTGAAGAGATAATGCTTTAGTTGATTGTTTTTTGACTAAAAACAGCTAATTTATTTGCATTTTCGAAATGCATTATTTAATTGCTTGGTTATTAGAAAGTGCTGCTCTTTTTTACATAAATTGTTTGGCCGAATGACGGGGTCTGATCATGATGGCCGGAAGTATTTGCTGGTGTGTTTTGATAAATAACTATATACACCTTTGTAGTAGAACCTGTTATTCTAATCTATTACGTATCAAATAGTGTGTGCTTGTATGTCTTGCTAGTATAGATAGTTGAAACTGACTTGTAGACATGTAGTAGCAGCTACCCTTATACAATGGCCGAGTTGATAATTAGAAATTATGCATCCTGTATTTGACTGGGAAAACGAGAGGTCGATGATATTTGGTCAAAGAATTCCAAAATCTAATATGCCACGGTCTACAAGGTATAAATTTTTCTATAACTCAGAAATATGCATCCCAATTTGTTGTTGTATTTCGCTAATCACCTGATGTATTAATATGTTTCTCATGTCTGCAGCGGGTTACAGACTTCTGTTAAAGTTCTTTCCCTGTCATTTCAAGCTGGAAAGTGGTGTCTCAGCTGAAATTTCCATTCCATCTTCGGGGTATACTTGTATCGAGATTGTTGGTATTAAAGATCTTGTCAGTGGCTCTTTGTCGATCAGCTAGTATAAGTGTTCGTATGGTTACAGGAAACAACATAACTACTACTAAAGCCATAGCAAAGGAATGTAGAATACTTACATATCGTGGCATTGCAATTGAAGGACCAGATTTTCGTGTCTAGAAGAGTTGCTCGTAATAATTTCCAAGATCCAGGTTCGTGTTCTTATTGATATTCTATGTCTGACGTGTTTAAGCTACATGACAATTTGTTAATCAGAATATAACCTTTTGTTCAAACCGTGTAGGTTATGGCTCAATCCACACCTCTAGATAAACATATGATGGCGATACATTTGCGTACCACATTTGGTGAGGTTGTGGCAGTCACTGGAGATGGAACTAATGATGCCCCAACACTTCATGAAGCTGACATAGACCTTGCCATGGACATTGCTGGAACTGAGGTAAGCTTTGTTAACGGTAAAATTCAGATCTTTTCTCAACTTAATCTCCACTTTTAAAACATGTTCTTTTAACATATTGCCCTTTTAATCTTTAAATTGTTCTTTATATAGGCATAGTTGATTGGGTTGGTAAATACTTCCTGAAATATCGTGCAAGTTTGTAATAGGCCACTTAACTAGGTAGCTTTTATGGAAAATGACTCGCTTACGATCCCTTTTCAAAATTGATTTTCAGGGGGCGGTAACTACATGCTATGTGGCGTTGCACTCGCAAGTGAAAGGGTTAGTGGTGAATATATCGCGGACAATAACAAACTGAAGCCCAGTTCTTTTGCTAGAGATTCTGAATTGGCAAAATTCGTACATGTTTCCTACTCAGACGGACATGCCGAAGTCCATCGTGAGTTGTATTCAGGTCTAGAAGAGGCTTTATATGGCTGCAAGGAGCGTAAGGATCTATCCGGGTTTTGGGACGCGGGTTCTTCATATATACGAACAATTTATTCTGTTTGTTGTTGACTTCATTGAACTTGAGCAATGGTCGTACACTTCAAAGCCGTGATTATTATTATAATCTATGTTGTGTTTGTATTTATTGAAACAAGCATTTTACTTTGAGATAATTTTTGTTGTCTTTGATTCTACAGTGATGTTGAAATGCATATTTGAAATAAATCGTAGCACCTTGAATGTTGTTAGGCTGTTAGTACCGTGAAAGTTATTTAAATGTCTAAAAGTTACAAAACCAACCTTGTAAAATTTACAAAGTTACAAAGTGGCCCCTGAACTTAGGAGGAAAAAAAGGATGGGATGATGGCTTGATCCAAGGGTGGGGGATTGGTTTTCTAGGTTTTCCACCAGGATGTGGTTTTCTCATGATCCCATCTCTCTCTCTCTCTCTCTCTCTCTCTCTCTCTCTCTCTCTCTCTCTATATATATAGATATATATATATATATATATATATATATATATATATTAGGCCATAATGGTTAAGCAGATAAAACCAAGGTTGCAAAAATCGTGAATCGTTAGTCGGGCGGTCGACCACCTTGTAGCTTGTAATCGGTCAAGGCGAGATTAATCGCCGATTAATCGCATTGGCACTTTTGGCAAAAATTGAGTTGTTGGCAAGTTTTGTGTATTTCCATTGAGTTTTTGATAACATTGGCAAGTTTTTTTTTCTAAAAGCCAACTTATAATAGATTTAAACAGTTAATATAAGTGATCAAAACAAGTTTACGGTGAGTTTTAGGTACTTCCGACAAGATTATAAGGTTTTCGGCAATTTTGACCACCGTTGACCACGGTTGACCTATTTGTTTGACCCTGTTACATTAATCGGCAAAGTTGGTGGCCTTGTAGCGTCTAATCGGAGATTAATCGGCCTTGTAGACCTTGTTTTGCAACACTGGATAAAACTAAATAAGAAGGAATGATAAAAGACAAACACAATCAAATAAATGCAATTAACAATAACAAAGAAAAGTAAAAAAATTTAGTTTTTTTTCTTTCGAAAATGATGATAAAATATATTTTCACAAATTTACAAGGCTTATAATCAAATGATTATGAAACCTAAGGAATCAGTTTTGGGTTTTTGTTTTGGTTTTGGTTTTGGTTTCAAATCAGGTTCTGCTATTGAAATTTTTGCCGAAAGTGCGACGTACTTGAATGAAGTACGGCGTACTTCCTGGGTTTTTAGGAAAATCGGTGCACAAATATAATGTGCGGCGTACTTTTGAAAAAAAAACGAATTTTGGGTTCCGTTTGCCAGAAAACGGTACGTCGAGCTTGTAAATTTTGTTTTACAAATAGTAGATCAATTTATGAGAAACAAAATAGCACCAAAAATAAGCAACAAACTGATAACAACTTGAACAATTCCCTAGCAATGGCGCCAAAAACTTGATGTGTGTTTTGCAAGCTTTAAATTTATAATACGAAAAATACTGACTTTTACTAAAAACACAACACTCGGGAAGTATACCCGTTCATGTATAGTATAGCTTTAGGTAAGTCCAGGTCATTCCACGAGAATTGAAGTTTTCACAGCTTGTAATTATGGTGCTAAGGTTAATAAGATTGTAACGAATCAAATTAACAAAATCTTGCATATATCGAATGTTGTAAAGAAAGTGATTAAAAGATGATTCAAACAAATGATTAAGGTATGTTTGTTTAGGCAATGATCACTAAGACAATGAAGTGTTTAGGATAGTATTTATAAGTTTAGAGAATAAAGATATCACAAGTTGCAAATCCTTTCGGCCTTTATTTGTAACTAGTGATTATATCGATTAATAACAACAAATCCTTTCAGCCTTTATAAGTTATTATAACCAATTTAATAAGTGGAATGATAAAACATAAGTTTATAAGTATCCTTTCGGCCTTTACACTAAGAAAATCATGTTTAGCCATTTCAATAAACATATATCCAAACGCTCCATATCGAAGATCACATAATGCCAAAACAAACATAAGATTACTACTCCATAAATAGAGAAGTAATAAAACACTTTATGAACACAAACAATTCAATAATATTCATATTCAAAGGATAAACAAGGTTATACCAAACTCCAAGAGCAAATGAAGTTGATTTCACAAGAATTTCCCAAGAACACTTTATGATATTCAAAGTAAAACCCAGAAACTATGAACAATTCTATCACAATAGCTTATATCTTTGAATTACACTTCACTACTACTTTTTTGGATGGATTAAAATCTGGAATTTGATGGTGGAGATTGGTGGTCGTCTAAGGTGGTGATGGTGGTTTGAAGGGGTGTTTGGATCCTTGGTTTGTCAAGCCAAGATCATCAAAAACACCTATTTTAAGTGTTCTAAATGAATTGGAGGTTTGAGGGTGAGAGTGTGTGGAATGAGAGAGCCTAGGAGGGTATTTATATGATTTCGAGGGCCAAAGTGCGCCTCACAAACTTATTTGTGCGCAGCACATTGGGTGTTAATGCACTTAGCATTTAATTGCCTTTAATTCTTTCCACCGCCTCAAAAGTGCGCCGCACTTTGGCCAAAACCGCCAAACATTTTCATTTTCAGCTCTTAGACCAAAAATTAAAGTTGTAGAGAATTGAATTCTGCTTCCGTGGCCATTTGAACCAACTAAAACGGAGTTCATATGACCGAGTTATGACAAAAATAGTGAATAGGTGTCGGGAGATCTTTGTCTTCAATTATTTCTTCGTTTAAGCTTTAAATCTTCATGTATTCCTCTGTTTTCTTCCACGAAACATCCCAAGAACCTACAATGACAAATATACTCTATTCTATACCAAAAGTTTTTATAATAAACCAATTTATATATAAAAAATCATTGATAACGCATATAAAAACATATATAATTTGAGCGTTATCAAGGTGACATGAAGGATCTCAACAATGTGAATGTAGAGGCATATACTGTAAAAGAATCAAGCTTTGAAGAACTGGGTGAAAGTGGTTTGATGATGTATTATAGCTTCAGTAAGGGAGGTAGATGTTGTGGCTCTCCCAAGTCAATCGTGAATGACGGCTAGAGTGAGTATAAAGAAGAATAACTTATCAAGAAATACTCTTTATATCGCTACAGGACTATTGTAATTTGTATCTGCTATTATTAATTTTGCCGCTCTTAGGCTTGGCGTTTGTGCTTGTGCCTTGTCCATTTACTGTTCTTTTTTTGTTTTACTGTGTATGAACCTTATTGCAGCATTAATAAAGTCTGGGGTTATGCATATCTTGCGATTTCTTCTTATAA